>PVKA01005093.1:0-60278 GCA_004027165.1 Ctenomys sociabilis
GACAGGTGTAGACAAAGGAAGGGGTGTAGAAAGAAAAAATCATGATGTGTGTGTATAGACAGTACAGTTGGGATAGATAACGCTGTGCTTCTACATAATTCTATGAGAGGCAAGATCTGCACTAATGGTGGTTGGACAGGATATTATGTCAGCTTTTAGTACTATGGTCATCCACTAGGTAAATAATTATTGAATTTTTCATATAATTCAGGTATAAAAAAGTAAGATAAGTAAGCAACTACACTCTTAATTCACTGATAAGAGATATCTGCTAAAATAATATCTGTAAATATAATATCATGTATGCACCTTGTACAAAACCAAAACATTATGAAAACAGTTTGCAATGTATTAATTCATCGAATCTGTATGGTTAAAGTGTCTTGAAACTGTCTGATTGACATTTGTATTTTAATAAAATAAAAATAAATGGAAAAAAAGAACAATTATAGCAGAACAATGGCTTGCATGTCTCCTAAGGCAATGTCCAAACACTCTGAAAATGACCACCAGAATCTTAATGGAGGTATAGAGACACAAAATTTAAGTGATCTCCCAAACATGAAGAATGCCATCAATTTTCAGCCTGATGGAATGCGCTTCAGTTGGATGAGGATGGAATGATTTATTCTTCCTGCATGTGTCATGAGGGAAAAGAAAGAAGACGGTATCTATCAAATAGCTATGAAGCTACTATGTTGCCTACTGCCTGAGAATCAGGCCTTTCCTACCTTACACGGACTACTCCATGTTCTGTCTCATCTGGGTCCCATCATATTTAGCTAGTGTGAATATACTAGAAAGCACCAACATGTTGCACAATGGTGCACTGCTGTCAATAGGTGCATCTGAGACAGTTCCTTCAAGTCTCTGTTAAATGTGGTTGAGACAGGAAGCTGAAGCATAAGTATCTGAAGTGTTAAATAATACACAACAGTTTTTCTTAACTTGAACATCGCAGTGGATGACCATAATCTGAGCTAGTTATTATGATAGTTTATTGCTCATAAGCAGCAAGGAAATAAAATAACCAAACAACATATGTATTTTCAGGCTTAGAACTCTGGAGAGTCCTCCAGAGTCTACAGTGTGGTGATCATTCTGAGCAAATGGAAAGATAGAGTAACAAAAACAGTGAGTCCTGCAGAGAACATCCAAAGAAGAAAGTATGGTGCCAGGAAGATAGCTCAGTGGCCTAAGCAATGGCCTGGTAAGTACAAGGTCCGGAGTTTGATTCCTTCATACAGCAGCAGCGGCAGAAGAAGGAGGAGGAGGAGGAGGAGGAGGAGGAGAAGGAGGAGCAGGAAGCGGAAGAGGAGGAGGAGAAGAAGAAGGAGGAGGAGGAAGAGGAAGAGGAAGGAGGAAGAGAAGAAGAAACATATGAGAAAACATATGAACTCTTAGAACGCTCTGAAGGAATTCCAGAGGTTTTGAAAACATTTGATGCTCAGTTGTCATAAAAAGGTGATTCCAGTTGACTTCCAGTTTCAACCATTGACACATAAAGGGCTTGAAAGTCATTCCTTCTATCTTAACAAAAAAGAAAAAAAAAGATAATCTGAGAAAACTAAAAAAAAAAAATCAAGAACTTTAACTGAAGTCATAGGACAAAATATAACCCTGAAATCTGGCAAGATGAATAAACACAAAGAATGAAGGCTGAGACTCCCTCACCAGGAACAGAAGTCACTGAGGGTGGACACTGATGGAAACATGGAAACAATAGTGAACATTGGGAGGCTGAATGTGGGTGAGCTTGAGAGCCAGAAGTCCTGGGAGGCCAGTCCTGCTTGTTGTCTTCACACTTTCAGAAGTTTTCATTTCAGATTCTGCAGTAGTTTCTCATGAGAAGACTGGGAAAGCAGAAACAAATTTTTTTTACAAAAATCAAACAGATATTCATAGCTAATGTTATTTAAAAAGTTCTCAGCTAGATGGGAACAGAAGGGAACATTTTTATACTGGTAAATTTATACACAATACAGCACTTGGGAAGTTGAAAACAGGAGAATAATTATGAGTCCAATCTACATAGTGAGATCCTGGAGACCCTGTCCTAAATACACAAAAGAATTATTTACAGTAAACCTAGAGCTAACATCATGCACAATGGTGGAGAAATCCATGCTTTCTTCCCAACAGGAAGAATGCAGAGATCTTCTTTCCTGTGGCTTCCATCTAATACATTTTTCTAAAGAATACAAAATAGTGGTAGAAAAAAAAGTGTTAAAAATGATACAAAATTTTGCTAGACAAAGTAATCAGAATTCAACAATATTTGATGTATTGCATGATGCTGTATTCAAATTAGTTGGTCAGGTTACCAGATATAACTGTGCAACATTGGTTTAAAGAAGAAACAAAATTAAACAATAACAAAAGAATTGTAAGAAAATCAAAAGAGAAAAAAAGAAGAGAAGGAAAAATATGTTAAGCATTAACAGCTCCTTTCAAAAGACCAGCAGAAATGGGCAATGCAATTATCCAAACCATTCTGTATATATGCCTAAATATATCTTTTTCCCTTCTTTCATTTGTCCTTTTCCTCATCTTAGTTTTTCCTTCCCATTGAATAAATGCTTTCCCTTTCACAGAATCCGTTGTATCTTTCAGATTTCAGTTACTTCTTTGTGTTCCCACACTAGTGAGATAATACCATGGTTGCACATGTTGATCTGTTTTCAGTCTAATACTATGCTGAAATGCCAACATGTATTGTAGCAACATTTTAACAAGGAAACAAAGATATATATTGAGAAAGAAGTAACAAAGTATCTTTTTTCACAGATGACATAGTTGTCTAAGTAGAAAGTTTTTAAGAAAATGAGGTCCTGGAGTTAAGTTAATACACGATTACATTCAGGTTGCAGGACACAAATTCATGTGAAAAGGTCAATTTCTTTTCTAGTACAGCAGTGGTGAAAAAGTAGTTTGAAATAACAAAAATTATAAATCGCCATTTATTGTATAACAAACAATGGACACTAAAGGAAATATGTGCAGAATTTCTATACATACATACAGAATAGATAGATAGATAGATAGACAGATAGATAGATGATAGATAGATAGATAGACAGAGACAGACAGACAGACAGACAGAGACAGAGACAGATACAGAGACAGAGACAGAGATTCCATGCCATAGATTGGAAAATTCAATATTTTTTAAATGCCCATTCTTTGAATTTAGTCAATATGTACACTTAACAGAATCATAAGCAGTGGCATGCCAACAAGATAGTTTGTGAATATTGAAAACTGACTCTAAGTTTTTTATTGGAAGATAATATATTCCAAATAGCCAATACAGTACTAAGAGAAGAAAAAAAAGGTTAGGAGATTGCTACCATTCATTTTTTTAAAAAAAATCACAGTAACAACAAAATCATTAAAAGATTGAAAATAGTTTTCTAGCTCAATGACAGTATAAAAATTAGAATTTGGATCACACCAACAGATTCATCTAGTCTTCAAGAACAAAAAAGCAGCCAATTCAATGAGAAAGGATCATTTTTTTCAGGCCAAGTGTTGAAATGATTAAATATATGCAAATAAATAAATCTAGACATACTTTACACTGTTCACAAAAAGGAACTAAGATGGTCCATAGATCTAAATACACAACATAAAACTATATAGAACAAAAGTCTAGGCCTTAAAATGTAGCTCAGTGGCAGAGTGCTTGCCACATATGTACAGGGTCCTGAATTCAATCTCCAGGACCACACGCACAAAATGAAAAGTGGTAGAAAGGGTAAGGTGAAGGCAAAAAAGTCCAAGAAGGACAGCCCCACTGCAGCCGAAATCCTGTTCTGGTTAGAGGAATTAGCAGCTACTCCTGATCTGCTATGTATTCCAGAAAGGCTTTGTACAAGAGAAAGTATGCAGCTGCCAAATCAAAGGTTAAGATGAAAAAGGAGTAGGTTCTTGCTACAATCACAAAACCAGTTATTGGGTACAAGAATGGAGGTACCTGGTTAGTTAAGCTTCAAAAAATGCCTAGATGCTACCCTACTGAGGATGTGCTGCAAAAGCTCTTGAGCCACAGCAAGAAGCCCTGCAGTCATCATGTGAGGAAACTTTGAGCTAGCATCGCTCCTGGCACCATCTTGAGCATCCTCACCGGGCATCAAAGAGGCAAGAGAGTGGTCTTCCTGAAGCAGTTGGCCAGTGGCTTGCTACTTGTGACTGGGCCTCTTAGCGTTAATCATGTCCCTCTATGAAGAACGCACCAGAAATTTGTCATTGCCACCTGTACAAAAATTGATGAGCAAAGTGAAAATCCCCAAACACCTCACTGATGCTTACTTCAAGAAGAAGCCGTGGAAACCCAGACACCAGGAGGGCGAGATCTTTGACACCAAGGAAGAGCAGATTTCAGAGCGGCACAAGGTGGATCAGAAAGCGGTGGACTCACAAATCTTAGCAAAAATCAAAGCTGTTCCTCAGCTCTGGAGCTACCTGTGATCTGTTTTTGCTCTAACAAATGGAATTTCTCCTCATAAATTATTGTTCTAAATTTCTTACTAAGAAACTAATTAAATAACTAATACATTTTTTAAAATAAAAAAGCAAAAAGTATTGAGTCCATAACTCAGTGTAAAGGCCCTGGGTTCAACAGTCATAGTGAAACAGCATGGGGAGAGACTCAGCCTGCAAAAAAGAAGGATAAATCAAGAAAAGATGGAAAGATTTGATCAAGGGAAACAGAAGGAAAAGAAGAGAGACAAATTTAAGGAAAGGGTAAAAGGAATGGAATAATGAAGAAAATATTGTACACATGCATCCACATGTATTTATAAATTGTATATAGTAATGGTGTCTATACTATATATTCTTCTAGATTTGCATACAGAGAGTTTGAAGATGAAGCTGAGGAATTACCTCAGATTGTAAAACTGAGACAAAGACAAGGAAAATAGAAGATAATTGACATTACAAGAGCAATCCATGAAGTGCAACATCTGAATAACAAGTTTCAAAATTAAAAATGTACAAAGAAAACAAGGAGATAAAATTATCAAAGAAGATATATACTTTTCTACAATCACAAGGAAAAGCTCCCCAAATACCTGCTGTGAATAAATGTAAAATGACTCATAACCAACAATGAAGTAAGTAAGCCCCTAAATCTTCTAGTAAGATAAGAGTCTCAGGTAAAAGATACAGGCTTTGAACATTTTAAAAGAAACTGGGAAAATAAGAAGATGAGATACAAATGTTTACAAAATTGCCAACAAATAATCCTCTTAATCTAGAACTCTGTATTCAGCCGCATTAAAGATCAAGGGTTTGTATAGATAAAATAATGATATTTTGAAGCATAAACATTTGAGACATCTACTTTCCCTACATTTCTTAGTAAAGTGTGAGCAGACATTGAACTTCACCATGACAATACACGAGTCTCTAACACACAGTATTCAACACACACACACACACACACACACACACACACACACACACACACACACACACACACAAAGATAAAAGAAATTTCGGGGAAATGAATGAGACCAAGCTGCAGATTACTGTCTTCTTGAGTTTTGGTTCAATTCTCAATATTCTTTTGAAATAGTGTTTATTCTTTGGATGAGTTCTAAATGTACAAAAATATTTTCAGGAGAGTACAGAGAGTTTTACACATCCTGCATCCCATCTTCCCTACTATGGACAACTTGAATTAATATGTATATTAGTTAGAACCAATAACCTCTATTCTCACACAGATAATCAGTATCTGTAGATTCTGCATATGCCCTTTATTTATATCTAGTTCTTCTTCTCTAGGACTCTGTAGGGAAGCAAAATATCCCTTCCTCCCTTTATTCATCTTAGTTTTTTTTTTATTTTTTAAATAGTTTTATTGAGAAACAAATAGCAATGAGACAGTTGCAAAACCAATTAGTAGGACAGTTTAAATAATTAATACATTGCATATTGTTGTCTTAGTGGTTATTCATAGTACAAGATGCAGACCTGATATCCTCTCCACAAACACTATTAGAACAAATCTTTCATTCATTGCATTGAGAGAATGTAGCTGTATATCTATCCTAACTATTCTGAATATACAGATACAAAATGGTTATTCATCATAATTTCTCCCCTCTTCTTTCATCTTTATTGCTTATTCTTTCTTTGTCAACTGTTGCAGCCCCCCTTCCTGATTCTTCTACCTCACTTGACTTTCCTCCGTTCTTTTGCATTTTCCCTTTTCTTCTTTGTTTCTCCACATCTCCCTCACTCTCTCCTTTATCTTCTCACCCTCCTCCTCTTCCTCTCTCCTTCCCTGTCTGTCCCTGTTGACATCCCACTCACAATTCCTATCTTGTTCTATATCTTATGTATAGGATATAGTAGTACCTTGGCTCACAAACTTATGTCTCTCCACAGTTGTGGTCACAAACCACACTGGACAAGAAGTGAATCAAATTTAGCAACCACTAAATTAAAGCTAACCGATGAGTTTGATTTGGTTTTCATCCAAGTAGGTTTGCCACCAGGATGATGGAAAGAATCAAGTTTGTCATCCAAGGTACCATTCCAGGAAATGAACCGAGGACCTTCTCACAAAATTTAAAAATTTTGAGACAGGATCTAAGTTTCTAAGTTGTCCTGGCTGAGTTTGAATTTAGGATCCTCATGTCTCCACCTCCCAGAGTATAGGGGTTGCAGGCATGCACCACCAAGCCTGGCTCTTTGCAATATGTTTCTCAAAAATCTTACCCCTCTCCTATTTATCTTCTCCTATAACATACATATTGTCTTCATTGCAGTCTGTGAAATTTATATTTGTAATTCTGTGGAAAAGTTATTGAAAGCCTATCAAAGTAATTCTAATCTACCATTCCCAGTACAACACATGGCATAAAGACACAATAATATATCCAAAATGATGAGGACTCAAGGGGAACCTGGGTCTGGCAATGATGATGGCTAACTAGAACAAAGGGCTTGACCCAGAACTGAGCCCGTATTTTATTACTTCATCAAAAAGGGAGTAGCTTGAGGATGACGGACTGTAAGCATGGTGGGAAGTAGGTGAGTGCTGTTAACTGGACTAGGCAGGAGGCCAGAAATCACTTCTGCACTATGCAGGGAGAAGGATGCGCAGCAAAAATAATCTGCATGATGCAAATGAGATAGTAAGTGAAGTTTTGGAGTCGGTGATTCAACTATGATGTATAATCTTTTATGCCCTGGGAAGTCATGGCCTTTTATCCTAAGGCTCAGAGATCCTAAACCATAGCATGGAGCATGGCTTTCCACTCCACCATGGCTCACACATGCTGTATTTGCTATGAGGAGTGGGGAAATGCTCCCTGTCCATTTAGCTTCATAGTACAGACCAGCACCTTGTTCAACTGGTTTGCATTGCTTAAAGCCAATGGAAGGGATAAGGCAAAGTCCTAGGCAGATCTGTGCATATCAATATGTGGAAATAGCATCAGGTTTAGGTAAAATGGGGACAACTGCTCTTCTTTCAAGGAGAGTCATCCAGTTTTTCCTTCACAGTACCATATTTTGTTTCACCAATATAGTGTATTCTTATCTTTGAAGATATTATTTGGAGTTTTTTCTTCAAGGACACTGTTTTTGTCTATGTTCTCAATATTCCCTTTCTCTTGTTTCTTTCCTGATTTTCAGCTGTTTTTCAAGTTAGTTGTTTTCTACCACTTCTTGGCAGTACGTTCCTGGGAAGTATTGTCATCCCACTCATAATTGTAAAAACTTGAGATTTTTACAGCAAAGCTGTTGAAAACCAGGTATAAGTTGATAACTAGTGGCTATCACTGAAGGATGATTGTGTAATATCTGACTAGTGTTTATATGCCTACAACAGCAATATCTTTAGGCATTTTTTGTTAGTCAGAAAGGACTCCTCCATAAGAAGTAATTCTTCAATCATCTATACACAGTATCTGAGCCTAGATAATAGAATCAGGCGTTACTCAAAGAGAGAGCCTAAAAGTTTCACCATTTGCCATGCTGACCTTTAAAACAAAGCCCATGTTTTCTATGTGGAAAACCATTTTTTCTTTCCACAGTGAATGAGATCTATAAAATCTGTCTTGTCCATTCATGCCAGGGAACAATATCCAATTTTCTGCTAGGTTGCAACGTCTAGGGCTAGTCTGGATTTCACTGAAGAAGCTTGGTACCACCATGCAAACATGGAGCTTGAGGAGCAGAGTGTGTTAGGTGAATGAAGCAGATAAAATGAGAAAACAAGAGGTAAGGGTTAAAATGTAAGTTAGTTAACTTACATACCAAAACCACTCAGTAGACCAACATTAGACAGCAAAGAATTATTTAATATTAGTCTGATAATTCCATTGTTAAATTGAAAACTATAATAATATGGAAGCTTTCTGTGTATTTCATGAAGCTAGTATATATAACATAAAAGAACTAGATACTAAAGCATAAAATCATGATCACATGAAGATTTGTAGGAATAATGCAAGGACAGTGTAGGATTAGGAAACTAACAAGATGTGCCAGATAATCAAGATCCAAGAAAAGATGTATGAGGAAACCTTCATGCCTTTTGAAAATCTCATAAATTGGGAATAAAGAGCCTTCTGCTTAACACTCTTAAGTCAATATTCACCATTATCCTTCTTACCAGAAAAATATTGAAGGCATGCTCTTTAAAATTGGGAACAAGGTCTGAACGTAGAGCATAATTTACTTTTGATCTGAAAATTCAGAAGAGTATCTAAGTTACTCATCTTTGTGTAGGGGAGATTGTAAGATATGCTCCTTCAAGGGCCAGCTTCTGATCTGGGAGTACTCACTCTATTTTTATTGCCAGTGAATTCTGTGTCATCTCCAAGACTTCCTCAAAGTGCAAGGACAAGTGGTGAGGTAGTGCTCGGGCCTCTCAAGAATTCAGCGACGTGTTGTTCCCTGGGGAGAGTGGGAGACCTGCACCGAGGAGCACGGGAACACAGCCGCAGTGGTACAGGATGTTCGTTGGGTTCGTACACACATTCCAGGCACTCCTCAAGCCATATTGGGATCATAGCTACATTCCTCAGGTAATAGGAAAACGTTCCTCTCTGGAATTTCCACTAGTTATGGACAATTTCATAGGTATTTAAAAGAAGTGTTAGAGGGATGGTCAGATAGTTCAGTGGACTAAAGCGCCTGCTTAGGCAGAGCACAGGGGCTGGGGTTTGATTCTTCGCCTGCAGTGCTGGCCCCGCCCCTGGTGCACACTGAGATGGCGATTGAGACTGGGCGTGGTGGTGCCTGCATGTAATCCCAGCCCTTGGGAGGCTGAAAACAGGAGAATCACTAGAGTCCGATCTAGGTAGTGTGACCCTGTAGACCGTATAGACTCTGTATTGAATACAAAAAATAAAAAAAGAAGAAGTGTTAGGAAAAATTTTACAGAGAAATCCCAAGACCTCTTCAGGAGATTCAAATATAAGACCACTATCCAAGTGTGGAGAGGAGTTAGTGCCACTGTCAGTTTTAGATCGAACATGACATCATTGGGCTACCACCATGGGTTCGAGATTATCTATTATTTGCTATGTAATGTTGAATAAGTGTCTTAGTTACTTTTCTCACTACTGAGACAAAATACCTGGAATCCAAAATAAAAAGGGAAAGGATGTACTTGGCTCACAGTCTGTAGAGGTCTCAGTCCATAGTCAGATGGGACCAAGACAGGCAGGCAGGGCAGAGGAGAGTCACGGAGGATAAACAGTTCATGGCTGTCAGAAGACAGAAATAGCAACCAAGCAAAGCAGAAAACCAAAAAGACAGCAAAAGCACCTTATCTCTGTCCCGTTTATGTTGCAAATAAGCTAACTGGCCTGAGGTGGGGGAACACCAAACCAGTCAATGGACTAATTTAGTAACCACATACTCTTAATAGCCCATTACAAATTCTAAATCTAGCCATCTCTGAAAAAGCCCCATCTGTGCCTGCATGAAGCTTTGAGAGAACATCGAGACTCAGGCCATAACAATAAATGAATTACTCAGATGAATTTCTCAGATGAATTGTCAGACAATTAATATCTGCCTTACAAAATCTCTTCCGGGATAACCTGGCAAGAAAATCTCTTTTCACTGAAGCATTATATTGTTATAACTCTGAAAAACCAGAAGATTTTCATTTCTTTTATTATTTGTCACTATAAATGGTGAGGTTTTAAGCATGTGGGGACTGAGTCACAGATGAGGCCTAGAGACTGTCATAGTCTATTGTGAAAGCCACCTGGAAGTACGAGTCACAAATTATGGACAGGCTGTGTGTTTACCAGTAAATCAAAGCTCATAATGCCCAGGGATTTGGCACACAGCAATCCAACGACACCACAACCTACAAATTGGGTTTACATTGCTCTATTTTTTTCCATAAGATCCAACCATTATTATAAGAAAAAAAATAATGAGAACACTTACCACCTTTGATTGGTGTGTTATATGAAAATTTTCATCTTCAACTTTGAATTTTCTGCTCCGAGCCCCTAATAATTTCATACCACTCACTGAAGTTGAAGTACCACATCTAAGTAAAGTATAAGTTATGTGGGTATGGTATTAATAGATCATTTCTTAAGGAAAACAATAGCATCAAGTTTAGAAATAGGTCTATTAATGTACTCCAAAACATTGTACTTTGAAGGATTCCATTTCTCTAACACATTAAATTTTATTTTACAATGCTCCCAGCTGTGTTAACCTCGTTCTCCAAGTATGACCACGATAGCAAGACTTAAGATGTATAACCTAAAGTTTATAAAATGAAATGCCACAAGCTGACTTAACTTTTAGTTCTTTCTCAGTTGATATGTTGGATCCTATAGTACTTTTTCTGTCTAACTGCCACTAGACTCTAGCATAGTACTCAGTAATGCAGGAGAGAAAGTGGTCACCCACCTCTTACAGCAGAGAATGAGTAAGGCAAGCAGGATGAAATGACTCCAAGACAAACAGCAATTTTACTTTGAAGAATACACTGAATAAACAAATTGCCAAGATCAACTGGGTAGATGTGTAATAGATGTTATTTAGCTATGCATATTTTCTAGAATTAAAGTCTGGGAACAAATCTAAAATATGCACACAAATTTCTACTCATTTATTTTGTTTTATAGAGACAAATTTCATTTTACTGTTTCCATTTGGCTGTCATGTCTTTTAAATTAGTATGCATAGAAATTTAGCAAGATAATACTTACTGTTTGTAACTGTTATTTCAAACTGTTCTGGTGAAATATGTGAAATTGCTAGTTATATTCTCAGTATTTAATGTTCTTCCAAAAAGTATTTCATTTTAACTTCAAAGTATTGAAACTACATTTCATACACTGTCTTTTTGAATAATAACTTCAATTCTGAACTAAGGGTTGCAACAATTTCTTATGTGATAGCAAATGAAGTAACATTCTGTTTTGGAAGACCTTAAAATTCATTTTAAATTCATTGCTAAGATTTAAATGGTTAATTTAAGTGTTGAGTGGATGTTATTTAAACTGAAGGGATTAAAATTTGTTCACACCTGTAGAAATGAATGGCTGATAATTTAAAATATTTTCTTTATTTTTTGATCAATGTTTTTAATCCAAAGGGGAAAATATAGTATGCTTACTCACAAAATAAATCCCATTCACTGTCATCTTCTTAAGTTCATTACACAACAAACATTTTCCATGAATTCTGGCTGCCTATGTTCTGTTATAGAATCAACTTCAATAAGAACCTTTATTACAAATATTCACGTTAGTTCAGTCTACAGTTTCCAGAAATCATATTTTAGTTATAGAGTTCTGGTGCCCCAGATGGGTTTCGTACAGAATATTTAGCAGATGCCTCATTCAACATCAGTAAGCTGAAATAGAAAACCAAGCCAATAAAATCATCTATACCTTAGTGTATAACATCATTGACTACTATACCCTAAACATCAATTTTAGCTTGGCTAATCTCTGTATTATTCAGCATTATACCCGATCCCTGCAAATCAAAGGAGGACAGGTTTGCAGAAGTTTCAGTCCATGGTAGGGAGAAACTTCCTGTGCCAGAAAAAAAAAATGGAACACTACTTACAGTCATGAAAAACAAGGAGAGAAGAGATACAGTAAAAGATGTATTCTCCAAAGGTACACTGCCAATGATCTGTCAACTAATAATACGTTTAACTACAAATGTGATAGATTAGTCTATGGATGGGTAAGGCATTCCTATGACAATGATTCCCTGCCATTGAACAGGTGAGATCTTCTTGGAACATTTTAAGGCTAAGCTACACAGTATTACTTGTTTTCTTTATCCTCAGACTTTGAACAAAATCAAAGCTTAAAACTGAATATATGCGGACTATGACCAGTAAAATTCTCTTTCACGAATGTGAGCACCAAAAATGGTTTGAACTGACAAATAAAAAAGTGCTTGTGTGGTGTTTCCACTGAACTTGGATATTAATACCTTGCTTAATATTAATTGCTGACACTCAATATTCTTCACCTTCTCCTTTTCAGTTCTCTTTTCATGCTGCTGATGCTAGAAGCAATATATGAAGGGAAATTACTTTCTACTTTTCTCTCTGGGAGCTTTGCTTTTTAAACACCTTTGCAACAGATCAGCTTAATAGAGGTTTCACCAATGAAGTGCATGCTCGCAAGATTTGTAACTAAAAGAAAAGGAGAAGTCATCTCCACGAGAGTGTGAATTTCTGAGGCATGTGCTTTTGTGGAGCTCTTACAGGGCACTGCCGTCCTTCTTGCTGAATGCCATGACAGAGCTGTGAAATCTGGAACAGATTTCTAAGGGTGGCTGAATTGGGTGGAAGAATCTCTATTTCTCTATAGTGTTCTAAAACAAGTGATTTTCACCTTGTTTGTAGTTTCTGTGAGTCTGAAGAAACATAATTCTAAACTAGATTGTTTTATTTTCAACCTCAAGCACAATGAACCTGGAAAATTACTAAGTACTGAAGAAAATGGAGTGTGAGAGAAGCCAGCTAGAAAGGAACATTGGCTTGAGTCACGGAGAAGCAAGGGCAGTAACAGTAAGGCAGAGTTTACAGTCTAAAAAGGCTACAGAAAAGTGAGTAGGATGAAAGATGAGTGAATTCTGATCCCATAGAGGTGGTGAGTTCTCTCTCCATGTGTACAGCTTGCACCATAGGAGTGGCCTAAGTCTATAGAAAATAAAGGCCAACGAGTAAACCTCACTACCTTAAACTCCCAGAAGATTTAAACTTTGGGGATTCTTCCTATTTTCTCATTAATATGGCAACATTTGCCTGCTCCTGAGCGAGTCACTTCACCTGAAAATAATTCCTGCTAATTACGAAATTGTGGTTGATTTCTGGGATATGAAAGCACCCGTCCAGGAAACCTGTAAGTTACTCTGAATAATGAATTTTGGCATTTGTCAAAAACTTGACTGCCATATGAAACTAGGGAAATCAGATCCGGCTCTTGTCAACACTTACCATGCAGAAAGCAAGGCAGTGGGATGGGTTTTAATTCTTAAAACCAACATTTGTTTTCAATTGCAACTAAATCTGACACTGCAGGACCTTTCCTTCACTTTTGTGCTCTGTATAATACTAGTTATTTTAAGAACATAAAGGTAAGAAGGAACAAGTACATCGTAATTCCCAGCATGCCCATAAAATCCGTTCACAATGCCTGGAGCAACACTGTGAAGTCTCTAAACGTAAATAATAGCTGTCAAATTGGATAATAAAACTAGGATTTAAAGTACCATCAAGTCTGTTAGTACTTTAGCTTTCATTATTGTTGTTGTTCTCCAGTATCCTTCTGTGTGGGGTCTGATGAAAAAATAATTGTTAACAAGGAAATCAGAGATATAGAAGTCTTCTAGTTCAGTTTAAACATGAGAAAGTCTTAAAGTAGTTAGAAAGAGTCAACTCATGGCCTCCTTTATGGAAAAACCTCTCTGTTCAGAGGACTTGTCCCAAGAACATAGGCTTTATTCCTCTTGCTCTTTCCTCTCTCTGTCCCCCTTCTTCTCATATATGAATGTGGTGGTGACAAGTGTGTAGGGGATCTGGGAAGACACAGCCTTGGCTTTGTGGCTACAAGACTGGTAATGGAATGGGGAAAATTGAAAGCAAAAGTGTTTCGTGGAACCCTGCAAGCTTGTTTATGTACTACTGGTCTCGCTCCTGTGTGCACAAGCATGGCTCTAGCAAGCTTGTTTATGTACTACTGGTCTCGCTCCTGTGTGCACAAGCATGGCACTAGCAAGCTTGTTTATGTACTACTGGTCTCGCTCCTGTGTGCACAAGCATGGCTCTAGCAAGCTTGCTTATGTACTACTGGTCTCGCTCTTGTGTGCACAAGCATGGCACTAGCAAGCTTGTTTATGTACTACTGGTCTCGCTCCTGTGTGCACAAGCATGGCTCCAGTCCTGAGGATCTTACCAGAAACTTGGAAAAACTAAACTAAGGGACAGAGCGCTCCTGAGGTCACAAACTGGCTGGTGGGGGCTCCCAGTTAAGACAGATCCAAAGAGCACAGCAGAGGCCTCGTGGCGGAGCTGACACTGAATGCTTCAGCCGGAGAAGAGTAGCTGGACCTTGAAACATGAGTCCGGCCATGTTGATTGCCTAATAAAGGAAGCCAACAACAGTCTCCATAAAATTTAAACAAAGGTCATAGTTTTATAACTTTTGAAATATTCAGATAGAATACAGAATTACTCAGCATAAGAAGAAACAGGAAAATCTCAACCCACATGGAAAAAAAGTACAATTAAAAGATGCCAGTACTAAAAAGATGCAGATGTTAGACTTCTCGGAGAAACACTTTAATGCCACTATTATAAAAACGCCACAGAAAGTAAGGCCAAACTCTCCTGGAATGAAAAGAAAGATAGTCTCAGCAAATAAATAGGAAGACACACCAAAGGGAAATCTTAGAACTAAAAATATCATAGCTATAGTGAAGAAATTTGCTGGATAAACTCAGTAGTAAAATAGAGATGATAGATAGAAGAAAGAGCTAGGGAACTTAAAGATAAGTCAGTGCAATTATCTGGATTGACCAAAGGAAAGAAAAAAATACTGATAGGGAAAAATAGGGGGAGACTCAAAAACCTAAGAACACTATCAAAATGTCGGGCATTCAGTTAGTGCACAACCAGGAAGACAAGAAAAAGCTGTATTATAAAAAAAAAAAAAAAAATTAGAAGAAAATGTTGTTGAGGAAAAATTTCCGTATTTGTTGAAAGACACCAATGCATGCAAGAAGTTAAAATAAATCATATACATAAAAATCCACCTAAGCCTAACACACTGACATAATATCAATGAAGTTCTGTAAATGAAAGCTAAAGAAAATATATTGGAAATAACCACATACAAACAATATATCACATCTGGAGAAACCAAATTATAAGCATTTGGATTTTTCAAATTTTTCAAGGAACAGATACAGAAAAAAGCAACAAAGCAATTTTCAAATACTAAAAGAATTATTGTCATAATACTATATGAAGCAAAAATATCTTTTTTATTTATTTTTATTTTTATTTTTAAAAGTACAAATGGCTGCTTAGGCAGACACAGGAGCTGTGGATTCAATCCCCAGCCTGCTGTGCTGGTCCCACCCCCAGTGCGCACTGGGACAGTGAATGAGATTAGGCGTAATGGTACGCGGCGGTAATCCCAGCGTTTGGGAGGCTGAAAAATAGGAAGGGTCACTACCAGTCCAATCCGTGAAGTGAGACCCTGTAGACCCTGTACTGAATACATTAAAAAAACTAAAAATTAAAAAACTTACAAAGTGGTAAAAAAAAAAAAAAACCCATACATTAGAAACAATACAAAATTTCATTAAACAAAGTAATAGGAATTCAACAATGGTTATTGTGTTACATAATAAAAATTCATTATTGAGCTTACCAGATATACACCTCCAAAATTGGTAAAAGAAAAAAATGTTAAAAGAAGAAAAAAAATTAAGCTTTACCTGCTCCTTTCAGTAGACCAGCAGAAATCAGCAGTACAGTTATCCAACCTGTCCTGTATATGTACATAAACATATGCTTTCCCTTTTGTTTTGTGCTTTTCCTCATCCCAGCTTTACATTCTTATTCAACAGATTGTTTCCCTTCCACAGTTTGTATTGTACCCCTCAG
This sequence comes from Ctenomys sociabilis, assembly GCA_004027165.1. Taxonomy (NCBI): domain Eukaryota; kingdom Metazoa; phylum Chordata; class Mammalia; order Rodentia; family Ctenomyidae; genus Ctenomys; species Ctenomys sociabilis. The sequence continues at coordinate 16,145 of PVKA01005093.1, forward strand.
ATTTTATTTATTCTTTCTGGTTCCTACACCAGAAACAATATGATGTTTGCATGCGCAAGGCTGATTATTTTACTTACAAGTAGCCTTTAGTTGTATCCATTTATCTATAAAAACTTCAAATGTATCTTTTTATAGCTGTGTAATACTTCATAGTGTAAAAATACCACGTCTTTTTTATCCATTCCTCAGCTAATGGGCATTTGGGTTGTTTTCAAGATTTAACTGTGACAAATTATGCTGCTATAGACATGGGTGCATATACATTACTGTGATATGATGTTTTCAGTTCATTTTGAAACATACCTGGGAGGGGAATAGCTGGCTTGAATAAAGCTTCCAATTCTAGGTTTTTGAGGAAACTCCACACTGCTTTCCACAGTGGTTGAACCAGTCTGCACTCCCACCAATGGTGGAGAAGGGTTCCTTTCCCCCCATAGCCTCTCCAGTATTTATTATTGGGTGACCTCTTGATGACAGCTATTCTTTCAGCATTGTTTCAATTTGTATTTCTCACATAATCAATGATGTTGTCTTTTTTCTCATATGGCTATTTGCCATTTCTATTTCTTCATTTGCGAAGTATATATTCATCACAGATGTCCATTTTTTAATCAGGAGAAAACTATTTTTTTTAAAAAAGTACATAGATTAAATTCACATTGTTGAAATACAAAATTAAAACACAACAGATTGTCAGTGTGATAATCATGCTTGATTATTGACTTAGCAGGACTGAGTGATAACTAAGAAATCAGTAAAGTATCCATCTGGTTGTATCTGTGAGATATTTCCAGAAAATTTTGCCATATAAACCACCAAACTAAAAGTAAACATGCACCCTGATTTTTTTATTATTTTGGGGGTGGTGGTGGGGAGAACATTGCGTAGGCTCACAGTCTATATGAAATAGAGAAGAAGGAAGAAGTCAATCTTGGTTTCAAAACAGATGTGTCTTCTGCTGTGGCCATCTCTCGGGGACACCAGCCACCAGCTTCTTTGGTCTGTCATATCAGCAACTGTCCAGGGAGCTTTCAGGTCTCCGTGCTCTTCTCTGCATTGCACCTTAGAATAGGGACCACAGTCAATAGGATACAATTGAATGCCAGAGTAGTAAAGCTCAGTGGCAGCTCTCAGCCATGAAAAGCAAAGTGAGAATGCCTGCTGGATGGGCATCAGAGGCAAGAAAATCGCTGAAATGGTCTGGCTTATATAAACCTGCACCATATAGATCATTAATCACGGTGTTCCCAGCAGTAAGATACAGAGGAAGGCTGCTAAATTTTCACTGGATCTACCTAAAAAGTAAAATGTCAAGGCAACTGAATGAAGAAGCTCTGTCTCAAATTATACCAAGAACAGAGAATTACCACCCATCAATAGTTTTCAGATTTGAATTAGTTACAGACCTAGAACCTGGTGAATGAAACCAGGACCAGATACACCTAAAGAAGCACTCTAATACACTACCAAAAATTTGTTTTGTCACAGAGTGACCCTCTTGTCTCCCATCCTTCTCCAAGGAGAACTAAAACCTTTCAGTCGGTATCTATACATTGGGGAAAAGGAAATAATCAAAACTTTCTGGGAACACTGTGCCTTGGTTCTCAACTGATATTGATTCCAAGAATTCCAATCCATTGTTCCAGCTCTCAAATAAGAGTAGAGTACCAAAATCAGCTTATCAATAGAATTTTAGCCAAGCTCCAACTCACAATGGGATCAATGGGTCATTTCTTCCATTCCAGAATATATAGTTAGGATATGTACTATAGTGCTTGGCAGAATCCCTGCATTGGTTCCCTAACTAGTACAATGCAGATTATTACAGTGAAAAAGGCCAACTAGAGGCCAATAAAGCTGTTTTTTTTCCCAGGAAAGTAGTACGTCAAAAACAATGTCATGTTACTGAAAGGATAGCAGAGATGAACATCAACATCGAAAACTTAAAATATGCAAAAGCAATAGTACCTACCACATCTCCATTTTCTTTTGAGACAGAGTCTTGCCATATAGTTCAGGTTGGCTTTGAATTCACTATGTAGCCCACATTGGCCTTGAACTCACAGTGACCCTCTTGTCTCACTATCCTGAGTGCTAGGATTATATCACCATTTAATTTTCCTACTTGACCCAGGTAGAAGAGGCATGTATCTTGAAGATCACCATGGATTACTATAAACTTAACTGTTGACTCAAATTATAGACACTACACCTGATGTTATTTTTCTTGAGGAAATTAACACATTTCTTGATACCTGACACACAAATGCCCTTTTGTGCATACCTACCTATAAGGTACACTAAAAGCAATTTGCTTTCAGTGGGAAAGGGCAGAAATCCACTTTCACTGTCCTACCTCAGAGGTATATCAACTCTCCAGCCTTGTTTCATAAATGAATTCACAGGAATTTTGGTTGTTTTTCCCCTTCACAAGGTACCACACTGGTCCATTATATGTATGGCATTACGGTAATCAGACTGAGAATTAGCGATTATTCTGGAGTTGCTGATAAGGCACTCACCTATCAGATACTGGGAAATAAATTCAAATAAATTCAATAGCCTGCCTTCTCGGTGAAATTCCTAGGAGTCTACATTTGTAGAGCATGCCAAATTTCTAAGATGAAAGATAAATTGTTCATGTACTTAATATCAGTACATCCAGCATGGATGCAACAAAGCTTAAGTAACACATTCGTGGTATAATTCTAGTTCATTTGCCATATGACTTGGAAAGCTGCTAATTTTGAGTAAAGCCAAGAACAAGAGAAGCTGTACAACAGGTCCAGGCTGCTGTGTGGTCTGTTCTGCCAATTGGACCACGTGGTCCAACAGATCCAAGGGCACTTTAGGTGTCAACACAGTTAAAAATTTATTTATATACATACATTAAGCAGATATCTTTATTCTTTCCTTATATCCTTATATCATGTAACACACTATTGATCATCTTAATATAAGCACTTGTATGTTTTAAAATCTACATTATAGCATTTAAGTTATGGAATGTCAGGAGAAAAATAAGCATCACCAGAGTATGGGGGGAGGGAAGCTTTACCTCCTACTCTGCATAGGGAATTGGTATGGTTTTGGTTGCTGTCTCATGTGAGATAGAATTATGCACTTATTTTGAATTTATCTGGCAATGAAGTATGGTGCAAGATGTGTTTCTGTGTCAAATTGACAAGATATGGACTGTGATGGTCAATCCTGATGGTCAACTTGACCAAACTGAGAGACACCTAGCTTAGAAAAGCATGTGACTTTGTGTGTGCATGTATGTGTATGTGTGCGTGTGTGTGTGTGTGTGTGTGTGTGTGCTGAGCATTTCTAGAGATGATTGGGACAGACCCCAGAAAGCTGAGGGGGAGACAGTCCCTTGACTGTGAGTGATGTCATCTAATAGGTTTGCAGCATGGATGGAACACAAGATGGAAGAAGAAGGATGCCAGCGGGTACATGCAAGTTTGGATTTGCTTCAGCAGATGTGTCTTACGGTGATGCCTGCAGGTTCCTGACTTTTCAGCCTTTTAACAGTAACTCATTCTAGAAACTCTTCAAGGAGCATCTAGTCCTTCAGCCTACACTGGAGCTTCATTCTTGGTCCCTCTTGTTGGGGCTTCCAGTTCTTTGGCCTGAGCAGCTACTCCTTTGGCTCTCCAAGGTGAAGGTCATCATTATGGACTGATATATCCATTTTATGACCCTGTAAGCCAATCTAATAAGTGTCCTCTTTTACACACACACACACACACACACACACACACACACACACACACACTTCTATTTGTCTAGAGAACCCTAACCAATACAGCCTGAGTAGATAAAATATATGACCCAAGTTTATGTTGTCAACAAAAAGTTCACTTCAGTTATAGTCATAGAGGTTAAAAATAAACATATAGAAGATGTATACTATGCAAACTACCCTACCTTCAGTGATAAGTTGTTGCATCTAGGGAACAGTATCCTTCAAAAAGCCAGTAGATAAGGAAATGGAAACGACAGGAGATATAATGGTTAATAAAAGTCACAGTAGGCATTAGAATCCCGTATCATTATGGACCATCCTATTATGGTCCTAGGACACTGGTATGAAGGGCTGGAAGCTCACTGACGTATATGACATAGTCATGATCTCTCAAGAGAGTGAAAAGATTCTTGTTGATTTCCACCACCCTGTCTCTTCACAAGAGCTCCTTCTTGGATGTGAAACAACTGTTTTTTCAACACTAGAAAGACAAAATATCTACATGTGAAAAAGCTACTGGAACTGTCCTGTGTTTTGTTTTGTTTTTTTATGAACTTAGGACAGGGTCTACAAGGCCTTCAGGGTCTCACTACATAGATCAGACTCATAGTAATTCTCCTGTTTTCAGCCTCCCAAACACTGGGATTACAGGCTCATGCCACCACGCTCAGTTTCAAGTGTAGGCTCAGAGTGCCCCAGGAGTGGGATTGAACCCTGACCACTGCTAACCGTCCTGTTTATTTCTGCCACACTGGAAACTTTTACATCTGTTCCCAAAGATCTTTTTTCCAGTAAGCCTGGCCTTACAAAGGTTGCTTCTGTCCTGAAGCTTGTGGTTGATATTCTTTAATTCCTTTACCTTATTAAAGACAGCATCCTATTGCATGGTCACATTTGCACCTTCAGCTAATCACAAGAAAGAAGACCACATTCATAGGAAAGATCAAAATCTCTCTCCAGACTCAGGTCTTCAATATGTTCAAAATATTGAAAAGGCAATTTAGGTACTTCAGGGTAGATAATAAATATGAAAACAGATTAACCTCCAACCCTCAAGGAATAACCAAGTTTGGAGGTTGTGGTGGTTATATATTGTGTCAACTTGAGAGATCAAAAGCTTGGCTGGATCCAGCTGGCGATACCACACGTGGGTCATGGGGGGCCCTGACCTATAGTGACTCAGCACTAAAAGGGGTTGAAGAAGGCTTCTGCACACTCCGCTCTCTTGAGGAGCTTGGTTGATGAGGCCACGCCACTTCGGAGGAGCCGGAATCTTCGAAGAAGCCGCTGCCACTTTCTGGGAAAAGAGCTTCTGTCTTCAGTCAGTGTAAAACAGAGTTTTGATAGACACTACAGTTGCTGCTCTTCATTGTTTTCTGCCTCCATAAACTGCTGCCACTTGCTTTAAAGCCAGCAAAATATAGACTAAAACCTCCACTATGAGCTAAATAAACCTTTCCTTCCTTCGTTGTCAGTGTCAGATAATTGTCCCAACAATGAATAAAAAGTATGTGAGACAGAGATATTAGGAAAGCAAAACACTAAACAAGCCTCCTGAGAAGGAGAATCTTAAGATTTTGTCTAATGGTTTAAAAGGCCAGAAGCCTAAAGACTAAGAATGTAGATTTAAAAAATCAGGACCCGGTCAGATATGACCTTTTACGAGTTCTTAAGATTTGGGCTCAAACAATCTTCCTTTCTTTCTTTCTTTCTTTCTTTCTTTCTTTCTTTCTTTCTTTCTTTCTTTCTTTCTTTCTTTCTTTCTTTCTTTCTTTCTTTCCTTCTTTCTCTCTCTCTCTCTCTCTCTCTCTCTCTCTCTCTCTCTTTCTCTCTCTCTCTCTCTCCAAATATGTGAGTAAAAATCCTAAAGGCAAAAGATTATCCTCAAAACAAACGAAAAGCCATTTTTGTGGACTTCTGCTTGTTCTTTTTTTCCCCAGCCACAGTTTTGTTTTAGGCATTGGTCATTTAGCTGTGCAAAATAAACCAACAGCCCTTTCTAGTGTTTATATCATCCTTCCCCTTTCTGGAGACTCCTACCTCCTAGATCCTCTTCAGACTCGAGCCTGCATCTTTCTTGGGCTACATAGGGCTTATTATTTCCAAGGGAGGAGGGGAGGGGTCATGGGCTGCACCCACAGTCTCAAGGCTGATCCTCTTCCTAACCGTTAATTCCTTGCTCACTCTCCCACTGTCTTTCCACTGAATTCTGGAGCAAGTCAAGACTCTTTAAGCTGGATTTCTGCCAAAGCAAATGGTTTTGCTGTCCTTCGGGCAGCTCATGTTCATCTGGAACTTTGTTCTCTGTTTCTCCCACTGCTCCTGCAGCCCTAAGAGTCTGTTTTTCTTCTTCTTTTCTAAATCTTATCCATCCTGCTTCATCAAAAACCCATTCTTGTGAGTCATGTTATTATTTTTTCCTTTTTATTTTTGTAGCCCTTGCATATGCCTACCAAAATAAGAGGTACAACCTGTCTAAAGTTAATCACTCACTATCTGTATATATCTTGTGTCTAAAAGTGAATGGTAGAGCCTTATATCTATGGCTTTAGAACAACAGTTGAACTTCTATCTTAAATGCCACTTTATTTGTGAATGCTTTTCTAGCCTATATATAATAGGCTACTATTAGATACTTATGTACTTAGAGCCATCCTTTGTCTATGCACATTCATTCTACTGTGTTGCTTATGTGTTGATTAAGACCCACCCCCACGTGGAGAGTGAAAGTGATGATTTCTTCAGCTCATGGAATCATGAGCTTCATGATTGACTTCTTGGAAAGTGGGGTCTGGTGGGAGGAGGCAAGTTACCTGGAGTGAGGCCTGGCAGGGTGTAGTATCTCCCGTCCTGGCTCCTCCCTGTACTCTCAGCTTCCTGATTGCCATGATGGGAGCCTCATTCCTTCCTCCAGGCTTTTGCAGCACTGTGTTTCTGAAGTAGGCCTGAAGCACAGACTGGGGCTTCTGAAATTGTGAGCCAAAATAGATCTTTCCTTTTGTTAAATGTGGGTGTTAGGCACATTTTTCTAGTGACAGAAAAGTTAATAAAATGTTTTAGTTGGTGGGAAATATGCTGAGTACAATTTGTGTACAAGAAACTTCAATACTTGATTGTACTTAGATCCATTTCTTAACACCAGGGAAATATGTTAAATGATGAGTTTTTAATAAAAGCAGGTGGTTAAAGAATGCTTGTAATGCATTAGATACTGTAGAAACACATAAATAGTAAAATACACTCATCCTCTCTACCAGCGGGAGGCAATCATTACTAATAATTTAGAGTAAGAACTGGCAAGCCACAGCCCACTACTGATATATTTGCTACTTCCATTCATTTGTGTATTTATGTATCTTCTTCCACACTGTGATAGTAAAGTTCAATAATTGTGCCAGATTTAGTGTGGCCAACAAAGTCTACTATATGTTTCTTAATTTCTACCCTTCTATAGAAAGTTTGCTGACTCCTTACTAAGGGTGGTTGTCTAGGTTACTCTTCTCTTGTTCCTGGGGCAAGCATCCAACACTCAAAACGAAGAAAGCGAGACATTTGTTTAGCTCACAGTTACTGGAAGTTTTAGTTCATACTTGACTGGCTCCAAGGCAGAATGGCACCGGGCAGAGGACAGCCATTCATGGCAGGGTCAAAGAGCAAGAGAGAAAAATGGAGGAGTAGCAGTAAAAGAAAGGAAGTCTGTCTCCCTTGGATTGCATACAGACTATCTGCCCCAGGCTGGATGTAGTATTCACACCCATAATCCCAGCAGTACTAAAACCCATAATCCCAGCCTTGGATTACCTATAATCCCAGGGGATCATGAGTTAATCTCAAACTCTACAAGTCCCTGCCCTATGACTGAATGAAGCTTTGTGGGGAAAACTAGACACAAACTATAACAATGTGTATTCACTTCCTTTTCTGTGTGTGTGAAAAATATACATATGTCTAAAAATCTTGTTGAAATATGAATTGTACAACTCAAGTGTAAACTTGATGAATTTTCACAAAATTAATATCACCAGATAATGAACAATTTGTTCAAAAAACGAAATATTAACAGAAATTCAAAAAGTTCCTTTTTCTGCCACTACCCCCCCTTAAAAAACAATGTTCTCCTTTTTACCCTGCAGGTAGTTTTGTCTATCTTTCCACTTTGTATAAATGAAATCATATTATGTTCTGTGCCTATCTTCATTTGCTTAAAATTTTGTGTTCAAGATCATTAATATTGTTGCTTACGGCAATACATTGCTTAGAATATTCTGCTTGATAAAATTCACATTTCCCTTATTCATTATTCTGCTGGAGAATCTTTGTGACTTTTTCATTTTTGGACAGTTACAAACAATGCAAAAGTAAACATTTCCCGTGTCTCATTGGATGTATGCAGGCATTCCTCACACAAACTTTTTAAGAATTCTTATTATATTTTATTGTTACTAATTAACATGATATTTGTATGTATTCATGACATAGGTTTTATATATATATACATATACAGGAGAAGTAGCAGTTCTATCTCAAATTTATCTCCAAAGGTGTTTTAATACACTTTATGGTTTTACTTCCCTCTTTCTTCTATCCTTTCTAGCCTCTCATGGTTACTAATCCACCCTGCTTCAATGATCAGCTTTGTTAACTACCACCAAAGAATGAGCACGTGCATTGTTGGTCTTTCTGTGCCTATGTTATTTCACATTCTGTAAGACTTCCTGTTCTATCCACGTTATCACAAATGTCAGGATTTCATCTTTTCCATAGCTGAATAATATTTGTGTGTGTGTGTATATATATATATGCACAACATAAAGTATGAATTGCATAATCATAAGTATAAAACTTGAAACATATATATATATATATACACACACACACACACACACACACACACATTTCCTCTCAGGTCTCCTTTTTATGTTCTTGACAACAATCCAAACACACACACACACACATTTCTGTATCCACTCATTTATTAATTAATGTCTTTATTGATATTATGTTAGGGATATTGTGAATAGTGCTTCAATAAGCATAGGAGTGCACATATCTCTTTGAAATCATGATATGAATTCCTTTGTATTTGTACTTGGTAGGGAAGTTCCTGGATCATAAGCAGCAGGAAGAGCTAGAATGTCCCATAGAAATCTCTTGTGTTGTTGTAGTCAAGATTTTCTAGGGAATAACTTTAATACAAGACAAATAATTTATAAGACTATTTCATAACATTCACCCAAAAAAGTCAAATGCAAAAGGATCCAAGAATTCTGTCCATGAACGAGAAACTTGAAGAATCCATCTGAAGCCCTAGATCTCATGGAAATATCCTTCCGAAATCCAGCTGAAGTCCTAGAGCCCACGGCAGTGTCTTCCATGAGTCCAGCAGGAGACCTAGAGCCCATCACAGTGTGTTGTGCGAGTCCGTAGGAAGGTCCCTCACTGGGAAGGACCAAAGTTTAGTAGTGGAAGCTAGACAGTCTGTGGCAGTGGAATGAAGACTGGGGCCAGCAGGCTGTGGGGTCTGCACTGGAGCTGGGAGGTGGGGCTCAAGGTGAGGACCAGAGCTCCCCAGTAAAGAAACACAGCTGTCCTCAGTGAAAACAAAGGCCTGAGCTCCTGTGATGACAACAGCTGAGTTCATACCAGGAAGACAAGTGTGACAAGCTTCTCCAATACAATTGCCAGTATACCATCTTCCCCTCCAGTTCTCCCATTATGCTTTTGGCGACACTCCTCATGTGAACCTTCCACATCCAGGACCACACTGATAGAGGTCAGCTGGATGTTACAAATTGTGCATTAGTTAATTCACCACATGTATTCAGAGGCAAAGCTTTTGGAAAGAGGGTTATGTTGTGGAGGCAGTATGTCAGTAGTGGGTTGGTCCACTGGTGAATCCACAGCTCAGTGCATTGTTAGATATAGGGGCCATTCAGAAAAGTAGATCACTAGGGGTGCACCCTGGAAGGGTGTGTTTCCCTCGCTAGCTCCTCCCTCCTCTCGCTGCTTCCTGACAGCCAAGATGTGAACATCTTTGCTCTACCAAACCTTTCCACCATGTCTTTCCTACCTTGGAGCCAGTTGTCTACAAACTGAATCCTCTCAAACCATAAACCAAAATAAACCTCTCCTACATTGTTGGTGCCCTGTGATGTGTGCAGGGAACACAAAGTGAGCGAGACAGTATGGCAGCTCTACCCTCAGGTAGAGAGAGGCTCCCTTAGGAGATTCTCTATGCTACCTTCCATAATGGTTGTACTAACTTATATCAGCACCATGATTGCTTATGGGTTCCCTTAATCCATGTCCTCCCCAGTATTTCATCGAGACTTTTTGAAACTGTTGAGTGAACCCTGTGTTCTGTAGCAACTGCTGATTCCTGTTGAACTCACTTCTGTCACCCCTGCAGGGTAGACAGTCATATAGTGTTCCAATACATTTTCCCTTTATTGATTGCTTAGTCATATAGCAAATACCACTAGTTGTTTTACAGAATATTTTTCCTTTCTTCTATAATAATAGACTCTGTGTATTTTTATCAAGTCATGTGTGCACACACACACAATTAAAAGCTATGGTATTTTGCATCCCTTTGCAGTTAGATGCAGCTATGTAACTAAACTCTGGTTAACAGGGTATAAGTGAAACACAGGATCAGGACTGCATAGCAAATTCAAAGGTCTTTCCTGAAGAAACACAGTAAGATTTTTCACTCTCCATTGTGTTGCCTGAAGTACACGCTGTCATTTTATATCTTCAGATGAGTCCCACCCAGCGGCCACCGAGTACAGGGAGTCTAGGTTCTGGCTTAAAGCATTATGCATGTCCTATGATTTGGAAAAGAAACAGAAATGAATATCCATCTTATTTTCAGTACAAATGTTTGTGTGTCACTCATAACACCAATAAATTGAAACTTAGGCAAGTTAGTTTCAAATTTTTGATGTCGTACTTACTCTCTGAAATAGCCAGATTCACCCTGTATTTATCACATGTCAATTTTGTTCAGGAAAAACATGCTACAAGTGGAATTGGTTGCTCCAGAATTAGGACCATTTTAAACTGCAAGTATGGCTAAATATGCTTTCCAAATTACATAGCCAGACGCATGTTGAATGGCATTTCCTTCTTAAATGCAAAGGGTGTCAAACTTCCTAGATTTGAAACAGTTATATTAAAACAAATGATCAAACTGATTAGCATCAGTTTTTGTCTTTGTTATAGAAAGGAAACTGAGCAAATTTTCCTTTGAAAATCTGCTTTTCTTCTTCTTAACTTGTATACTTAAGTGCTTTATGCATTTTTATTGCAGATGTTCTTTAAATTAATATTGATTGATTTATTGATTGATTGGTTGAACTCACTGTATAGCCCTAGCTGTCTTCAAACTCATGGCAATCCTGGTGCCCCTGAGTGCTGTGGTTCCAAGGTGGGCCAATGGGCCTGACAGAATTAACTAATATTTATAATTTATATAAAGATAATTTAATTTTAAAATAGCTTTAATTTTTATTATATTTATTGATAGCATTTGGATATACATAACGATCATATTCATCATAAAGAATTTGCACCTGTACATGATACATCTCGATTCCTTTTTTTCCCTGCAAACCCCCTCCCCTCCCTTTAATCTCTCTTCATTTACAAAGTTTTGTTTCCACTCTATCCCTGTTTTCCTTTTTCCTCCTTCCTTTCCCCCTTCTCCCTCCCTAATTCTCCCTTCTCTTGAACCATTTCTTCCTCTTTCCCAATGCCTATTATACACACTTGTTCTTATTTACTCCTTTAGTTTCTCACATAAGAGGAACAATGCTCAAATATAAATAAAATTTTTAAAAATGTATTTACTTAACATGTAAGTGATAATGAATAATTTTTCCCCCATGGATGTTTCTGTTCTGTGTGATGATATTGGTCCATTAATTGATTCTTATACTCTAACATTTTGTGTAATTTTCCATATAAGACACATGCAGTTTTTCTAGGCATCTAAGTCTAGCTCATGAGAATTTGTTTCAGTTCTGCTTTATCTTTTTAATCCCTTTAACTTACTTTATTTTTTCTTGTCATATTGCATTGGAGTAGGACTAGAACGACACTGAATTATATCAATGAAATTAGTTATGCTTTCTCCCTTACTAATAAGAATTCCTTTATTATTTCACCATTAATTATAATATATAATGCAGAATTTCAATTTTTAAAGTAAAATTAAGATAGGTTAAACATATTTTTCTTACTTTAAGACTTTTTAATACAGCCTGTGACCAACCAAAACTAAATTATCCCCATTGGTTTAAGTAGGTATCTTATTATTAGTTGAGTTACCAAGAAGACTTACTCAACTTTGTTTCCTTTCTCCCTAATGCCCACATTCAGAGTGCCACAGAGGACCTTCATTATTTTCTTTTTCTTCTTTCTACCATTCTAGGAAGATTTTAAGTGTTAGCTTTGCTGGCCACAAAACCCACTAAATATAGTGTGGGTAATAGTCGTAGTGTCATATTTCTGAATTTAGGGATAAAAATCTAATTCAATGGGCCCAGAATAATCCTACCAATTGTTAATTTATTGAGTTCATATTTCAAGAGCTACCTCAACTCTTGAGCTAGAAGCAAGGATCATACTGGAGAGTTCAATAGCCTGGAAAGCTCTGTTAAAGAAAACAATGTGATTTGGACATGACTTTACAGTCATAAAGAAAATATTTTGGCCCCTGTGAGGGATGTTCCAGTCACTAGTTTGAATGTTATCTTAGCTACACAGCTTTTCAGGTCAGCGAAAAGGTCAAAACATTGGCAGAGTTTGGGATGAACATGCATTTGAGACTTGGGAGGATAATTTGGATCTAGAGTTGAGGTGAGCAAACTTCAGAGTTTCTGGCCATAATGCTCGTGTTATTGCTGCCATATGATGGCAATGACATTCAAGAGTGCATGGGGAGTAGCTGCTGCCAAGACACAAAACTTGTGGGGTGCTTTCCGCTTGTTTTCCCCTCCTATAACAAAGTTATAATTTGAGTTATTTCATTTCTTATCCCTTGAATGGGCTTGTCATTCTCCCTTTTATTTCAAGCCCAAATGGACAAACAGACATCTTTTAGCTTTTCACAAACTATCTCCTTATGATTGTAAGGAGTTGAGGAGTTCCATTTGACTTCTAATTTATCCCCAAGATGTATCTTCACTTCTTTATTGTTTCTAAGAAGGGTCACAATCATGTAACTTGATGGTTGAAGAGTTGCTTGTGAAATCTGCTTTCTACTGAAGCTACAGAGGGCCTTTCTAATTCAGTGCGCCAGAGAATCTTTTCAAAGATGGCAAAGATTTCATCCTCAACCTGTGAAGATCAAAGATTAAGTTGTACTCTCTTGCTAAGGGTAAATGAAGTACTTAGCACACATAGTCCAATTACATGGATTGTTTCAATTCAATTAATGGCAACCAACAACTACTGGCATGTATACTTATGCCAACAATTGGCTTATGTCTAAATATCAGTGATTTGGTTTTGTGTGGTAAACTGGTGGTTAATCAATTCTAACTTGCTATCTAGAATGCTTTCTATCCTTCTAAGGGCTAGAACTATCTGGTCATCTCATTTGAATTTGGATTGGAATATCCCTAATCTTGAAGCACATCAGTAAAAACAGAGAATCAGGAGATGAGATGGAAGACCAAAAGGTGGCCTGGAGCTAAGCCACCTAGCAGGATACACAGAACTGAGTGACGCATCTTCTGGAATTAGTCATTTGACAAGGTGCCATCAGACATCTGCATCTTTGCTGTATTAATTTTCACCAACATGTAAGAAATTATTATATCATATTTTATCATCATTTGGGGGCTGTGTCAAAAATTGCTGAGTACAAACACTTTAATGAAAAGACAGAGTTCTACCTCTGTTTTTTCTAGATGAGATAAATAAAACAATATGTAATTGCTTATTCTTTCTTAGCATCCAGGGACACAAAAGTCAAGCACCACCCCTTTCCTCTCCCAGGTATGATCAGCCATTTGCTGTGTCCTCACTGCCTGATTACATAAGTAACCTGCACATGCATTGTGGAAATGTTGGAAAGTGCAGACCAAATAGATTCACTTACTTCACAACTCTCAGACTGCCAATGTCTTATAAAGCCAAGTGTTCCTATTCCAGCTGCCATTGCTGCACAACAAACCACCCCAATCTCAGTGACATAAACATGTACTCAAAAGAAGATTTGTGTTCCAAGATTCTGTGAGTCTAGGAGCTAATCTGGATACTGGTGGTTTATTTCTGATGGACCACATCTAGGGCATTAGCTGCCTATGTATGTGTGTGTGTTGCAGAGAGCAGACACTGCAGCTGGGAGCTGAGGTCATCTGGTGGCATCACGCCTCAAATGTTCTGTAGCAGATGTTGATTACTGGCTGGGATCTCAGACAGCCTGCTGACCAGGTCACCTGTGCATGACCTCGAGACACAGGCTAGCTTGCTTTCCTCACAGGATACTTACCAGCTGCATTCTAAAGTGGCAAGACAGAAGTAAACAGTGTTCTTATAGCCTTAGGAGGGAGGCTCCTGGCATCACTTCTGTTATAATCTGTTGGCTGAGATGGAAACAAACTGCCCTGCTTGATTATACATGTTTTCTCTTAGCTGATTCAGATAGAACGACAGGGAAAAAGGCTCCTATGTTTTATTCTTTTTATGTAAAATTTATGTAATGAACTTTTATTAAATAATAGCCGATATGGAGACTAGCACTCTTCAGCCTACATAAATATATACACACAGAGTATAAAAAGAGAAAAATATATTATCCCTTCTCAGGAGCCAGCAGAAAAACTGTGAAGAGAAGACAGCTCCCTGAAGCCACACTAAGGAGAAGTATATCTTTGAGTAATTAACCAAGACAATATTACTCTTCCCAGAAATCTGACTGTTACAAGAGAATGCTTAGCCTTGGAGTTACTTAAGAAAAAGCCAAGGAGACAATAGGTACAGCTAATCAGAAGAGCCTTATTTAAATTTTTTAAAAAATAATCTTTTATTTCTTTATTTATTAAGTACAGGGTCTTGCTACACAGCTCAGACCCACAGTGATTCTCCTGTCTCTGCCTCCCAAGTGCTGGGATTCCACATGTGTGCCACCACGCCCACTTTGGGGGCCAGCACTACGCACAGAGCATGCAGTATCAGGATTGAATCTGGGTCCCCATGCTTGCCACAGGTGCTTAGACCATCCAGCTATCTCTACCACTCAAACAGCCTTATTTAGCATATCACTCAGTCAACACAAAAATTCCAACCTCAACAAACACTATGAACAAAGATGCCTTAGATAATTCCTCAGTAGGGTTCAGGAGCAACTATTAACCCTGGGATTTCAGAAAACATAAAATCTCAGGGTATAAGTATAAAGTCTTGGGACAATAAAGATAGCTATAATTTTGTTTCGCCTAGGTTTGGGTGAAGATTAAGTGATTCAGTGAGTGGCCAAATGACAAATAACATAATAGTCATTTTAGAGGTAAAATCTAGAAAAGAAAATTTCAAATAAAGTTTTCATTTACTTTTTTATTTTTTAAATTTAATTTTACTTACTTTTTTTGTGTTTTTTAGGGAAGGGTCTACAGGGTGTTCAGGACTAGTAGTGACTCACCTGTTTACAGCCTCCCAAGAGCTGTAAACTGGGTGCACCACTACACCCAGTCTCAATTTCAGTCTCAGTGCACCCTGGTGGAGGGGCTGGCACAGCAGGCCATGGGATCGAACCCATGGCCCCTGCACCTGCTTGCAGAAGCTTTAATCAGCTGAGCTATTTGGCCAGACAAGATAAAGCTTTCAAAGGCCAAAAAACTGTCCTAGTAATAATCAGGCCATCATTGGCTATCATAGTTCCAGTAAAATTTAGATTTCTGTTATCATGATTTCATTAAATAACATTAGTTCCTCCACAAGAAAGTTCAGGTTTTGGTTACAATGGTATAAGAAAAAGGAGGCTTTTGATGCTTCACTGTAGCCATACGAAGGAGAAGCATGTTCTCTAGTGATTAACCAAGGGAGTGCTGCTCTTTCCAGAGCCTCATTTGAGAATCTAACCTCATGGTTAGATTCTCAATACACAACCCACTGCATGTGTAATAGACAGCAATCACAGTAGGCACCCATATGCCACATCTTTCCAACTCTGTAAGTGACTAGGTCATCACAGATGGTCATGTTCCATGTGTTACTCAGTTTGACCAAGGACAGAAAGTATATAGTTGGATTTCTTTCTTGTTTTCCAGTGATAAACCTATACCACATTTATTTAAAAAATGGCTAATTTAAAAGGGAAACTAAGGGACAGGAAAGATAGCTCAGTAGAATAAGAACCTGTCTGGCAAGCACAGGGTCCTGAGTTCAATCACTGGTACTGGGAAAAAAATAGAAAAAAATTTAGAGTGCTCATGGTGGCACACAGCTATAATTCCAGCTCTTGGAAGGCTGTAAATAGGCAGATCACTATGGGGCTGATCTAGTTATGAGATCCTGAACACCCTGTAGACCCTTCTCTAAAAATACAAATAAATAAATAATAAGAAATTATCCAATGGTGTCATAAAAACAAAAGTATAATAAACAAATATTGAGAACTTTGGGATGGTTAATTTTGTGTCCAGTTCAATGAGCTAATATGCCCAAGTAGCTTGAGAGCATTTCCAGAGGAGCTGAACTTTGTTTTTAAATGAATTTGGTTGTTACAGAGTCTCACTATGCAGCTCAGACTCATAACGATCCTCCTATTTTCAGCCTCCCCAGCACTGAGATTATAGGCATCCACCAACTCCCTCCAGACTTTGGCTAGCTCAACCCACCCTGGGCTGTGGTGCCAGGGATCAAATTGCAGTCCCTTCACTTGCCTAAGCAGGTGAAGCACTTGACTAAGCTTTAGTCTGCTGAGCTATCTTTCAAGCCCCAAGAGATCAACGTTCGAACCAGCAAAGTGTGTAAAAATCAGATCCCCTCCTCCATTATGATTGGCACTATCTAGTAAGACAAGAGATTTGAGAAACCTCGGGCTTTAGATGGTGTTACAGCAAAAACACAAAACATGGATCCCTGACTTTCTTCCTTTTTAGTGTCCTTTCGCTCAAGAACTCTAACACCCTCCACATGTGAAATTCGCGTTGACTATAATACAGTTGTGGGAGAGATAGCTGCTCACGGCAGCACTGGTACCGTGTGTAAGTAAGGGGAGCGCAGTGAAGGCAGACGTAGGGACAAAAGTGAGTAGGCTGATGGTGATGAAAAGGGTGACCGTGCCCCAGAAAAGTGATATGGCCACAAAAGTCACATTCCAGGAGCCCTCAGAGGTCTGTCCTGACACCTAAAACACTAAAGAAAAATAACCAAAAAGTCCAAAGTAGGAAAGAGATGTGACAATTTGCCAAAGCACAACGGGGATGCTCCCTCTCTACTGTACATGACTCAAGGAGAAAAGGAAAACACAGCTCATACTGTACTCAGTAGGGTTCTATTAAGAAGAAAGCTCTTTGCTACTCCTGCTTCTACTATCTGGAGATACACTTTCCTTAGTCTCCTTACACATTTCAAATGTATGGTGAAACACTTTTTAACATTTGACAGATGTGTTTAAGGGGCCCAAAACAATTGGGTGACAGTGCTGCCTGTGCCTAACTGGGGGAGAAAATAAGGAATTGTTAGAAAAAATTGAAAAGAGAAAGTTCACAAAAAGGCAAAGTCTGGGGGAGAGATGATTTCCAAGGAGGGAGCTATGAAGTTTGGAAATAGGAAGATTATTTAGGAAAGACAGATTTGTGCAATATACAATGCAACTACACACTGAGGGTTGACAGCTTGGGATCTGGCTGAGGGGGACGGGCACAAAACTGTGCACATAAATAACAGGAATGCTTGTTAATCTTACACCACCTGCTATGCCAGTTATCATTAATTCAGGGAGATGGGTGTTTTTAAAAGTACACCATGAAAGATGTAGAAAAGCTGTATCTTTCAGATGCTTCTGGTTTAGGCATGATTAAAAAAATAAAAACACCAATTATCCTCAGGAAGGTTTGATTCCTTTGTGACAAATGTTGCCTTTCTTCATTGGAAAGGTGTAGGGTTTGAGGAATGTTATTTCAGAATATCAGCCAAAGAAGGACAGAAGGAAGAAGCATCAAATCAAGTGTCCCAGGAGTAGGAGAAAGAAAGAGCTTATATTTGGGAAGAATCATGAACAAGAGCTTTCAGCTGAGTGAGAAGCCAGCTTAGAAAAAGCAGCTTGGAGGTGATAGATTCTTGCCCTTTCTGAGGGCCAACGATGAGAGCTATTGTTCTGTGGTGTGAAGAACTCTAGTCATACTCAGTTGACATAATTTATTAAGTTGAACCAAGTACAGAGAGGAAAGTGCTTTATGATAGGCCAGATTCCATGAGTGGGAATTCTTGGAGTCAACTAGGGAGAGAACACACCCCAGTGTTAAAGACTTTCCAAAGACCTCTTCCATCCCACATTCCACCCCTCCCTGAACCATTCGCCAAAGAAATTCTTTGCTGGACACTGAAATGGCCCCAGCTGCAGTCATAACAAAACATCACCCTGTTACATTAATCATCCTTTCTTTAACTTTCATGTTTGGAGTGTGTGTACAGAGGACAGGTGCTGTTAAGATAATAAATGTCATTAAAGTATTTGGAAGAGCTGCAGGTTCCCGTAACAGAAAGCTTTCCAAAGAGCCATAGCAATCTGAAGGTCAATGAATGAAACTTTTCCCTTTAATGGCATTGGGCAAAAAGGCCCTTAATGCTTTAGGGAACTGGAATGAATCTGGAAGACATTGCCTTGACTCTCCCTCTCTTGACTTCCTTGTGATGCTTTTTAACTGGCAGCAGCGAGAGCCAGGCTCCCTGATGGGCCATGGAGGCCTGCACCCTCTTCCACCCAGGTGGGCTTGGGCTCCCATGACCTACATGGGACCACCTTCAGATGAGCAGCACCCACAGAAGCCTAACATCCAGTCTTCTATGCTAGCTTTGAAAGCAGGAGCAAATTACTGTCCTTTATTTCACTGGTGTTTGAGAAAATCTACAATTCTAGACAGGTGTCCTAAAGCCTCTAGGGTTGTAGGTATGAACATATCTTTCAGCCACTGTAAAACTCCTGTCTTGTCCTTGAATAATGAGGTGACAACAGAGTAGAAGACGTGATGTGTGAGGTCCAGGAAATCAGGGGGATGGCCTAATTTTATGGTTTCAGCCCTGAGGATCTAACCAAGGGCCCCACTCATGCTAAGTAAATGCTCTCTAGCCTTGAGCTACCCCACAGCCATGATGGTAAAGTGACCACTTTCTGATTCGTGTCATCTCTTAGGATCCTGGTGCTAAACTATGTCTTCTCCTATATTCAGGAGATATGCATGGAAATACAGCTGAACAGAATTATGGTTTATATCTAGATATTTACCCAAAAAAGTCATGCACTCAAAGACTGGACTTTTGGAGGGCATTGGTTATGGGAGCTTGTGTCTGACTTGGGTGAGGAGGTAGGGTCTGCTCAGAAGAGGTGGGTCTCTGTGGGCATGGCCTGAAAAGGGTAATCTCCCTTCTTTGCACCTCCCTTGATTCTCTCTATTTCCTGGTTATCATGCAACAAGTAGTTTTGCTGTCTCACCCATCCTACATGGACTGGCCTTGGAGCCAGCGGACCATGGACTATAGCCATTAGCCAACACAAACGCCTTTTCTTTTAAGTTGTTGGTGCTGGGTATTGTGCTTCAACAATGAGAAACTTGACTAAGCTGTGGACTAATGTGCATGATCATATATTTTTATTAAATGCCCCCAATTTATGATGTGTTTTCATTGCCCAAGTATGACATGTGAGACATACTGTTTTTCTCAGAGACAACCAGCAGAAGGCTGCCTCACAGTCAAGAGCTCCAGGCAGGAAAGTTCAGGTTCCTTAAGAAAACTTACCTGTCCTTAGTGCCTCATCTCCTAAAGCACCCCTTCTTTAATCATTATTTAGTGGATGATTATGTGCATGCTTCCTGGAGCCCTTTCTCAGGTGTCACAAAAAAATCTGCTTCTTGGCATGTGCAGAGCTTTTCACCCCGTCACCCCCTGCCTCAGCCCACCTCTAAGCACTCACTGGCATTCTGTTAGGCTAGGGAAGGAAGAGCTGGTTGTAGCCATTTCCCTTCAGTGACCCTGAAAGTAGATCCATCAACAGTCCCCGAGTTTCCAAGGTAGGTTTCCAGGTGAGACTCGGGCATCACATTCTTCTCTTCCTCCCTCCTTCCTAACAGGAATAACACATGAGCCAGTGTTGACATTTCTGGGCTGTCTTTTTAAGAATCTACACGGATGTATGCATAGCAACAACATGTGCATTTATCATAGATTTACTTTGTAATAGATTCATTATGGAAGCTTACAGATAAAAGGAAGTTAGCAGTAAATTAGTCTGATTAGTAAAGGAAGCATGATGATATCTAAATACAAATTAATTGTTTTCACCACAAGTGAAGATCCTGCCACCTTCTCCTGATGTGAACCTCTAGACTTGGCTTCTGAAGCACCCCCTGCCCTCCACAACTTACCCGACCTCACACCACACGTAGTTATTGGCACTGTATCCACAGCCAGCTCCATGTGGTGCCTTAACAGTTCTAGGATCCGATTCCCACATCTTGTCCTATGAGCTGAGATTTATGGTCCCAATAAAGACTCCAGCTGACAGCTGAGCATAGAGGGCTCAGGGGAACTCTGTTTAAAGTTTGCCCTGAAATTCCCTACTCACCACCCTATCGATCATGGACAGAAATAAAAGCAGAAATGAGCTAATATCACAGGGCTTAACAGGGTGAGCCTGGTTTGGAATCAGCAATGCTCCCTTCCTAACAAACGATAACTCCTGAAGCTCCTTTCTGAAACAATGTCCTTAATTAGGAATTTTAAAAATACAGAGCAAATATATTAATAATAGTTGAACAAAGAGGAACTGAGATATTCTGAAAGTATATATCAGTGTTTATTTGACATTTACATGACATTTACTTTTAACCCATTTAGCAAGCGCACACATTTTAAAATACTCAGGGGTTTTGGTCCAAACACTGCTTGGAAAGTCCCCGCTGGAGTCTTCTCAGCCTTACCATGAAAATACTGGTGAGGACAGAGGGGGAACTGGGGTCACATCTCTAGAGGAAAGCCCGCTGACTGCCCACCCAACTTCAGAGCAGTTTCCACTTCTCAAACCTATTTACAAAAGGTGACCTGTGGCTAATTATGGGAGTAATAAGTGCCCATTGGGGAACTCTGATCAAATCAGAAGGCATCAAGAAGAAATATAGAGAATGGTCAACATACAGAGCATATGCTTAGCATTTTAAAAATTTATTACAGTAAGTGACACATTGCCTTTGATTACCCTCAAAACATCCCCCACCTCCCCAATTGGAATGCACTTAGCCTGTCATTCTTGCCACCTTCTGAAGCGGTTCTAGAAGTCCTCTTCCCCGAATGCCTTTATAAGGTGCGATAAAATACATACGGAAAATAGTGCTGGGTGTGCCGAACAGAAAGGCAGGCTGGAGGGGCCATAGCAGCATTCTGCATGCTTCCTAATCACTGGGTCTGATGCCTTGTGATTTCTGGTTGTTCCTCAAAGTGAAAATGACCACGAAAGTGAATTGTGTTCAGTACATTCAGAATTTTGAGGCAACCATGGCAGTGCACTGAAAAACACTCAGGAAAAAGGGCTTCCAACTTTGCTTCAGAAAGCTTCAGGAGGGGATAGCTTAAGAGAGCTCAAAACAATTTTCTTTTAATTTTTTTTTTTAATCCTAGAGGACAGTCTACAGTGTGTTCAGGGCCTCACTACTAGATCAGACTCATAGTGGTCCACCTGTTTACAGCCTCCCAAAAGCTGGGATTACATGCATGTGTCATCACGTCCAGTCTCAATTGCAGTTTCAGTGTGCAGGGGGCAGGCAGGGCTGGCACAGCAGGCTGGGGTATTGAATTACTGGCCTCTGCGCCTGCTTGTAGGCACTTTAACAATTTGCCCCTTACTGTAGTTTTTTTTTTTTTTTAAGTTTGAAAAGTCACCAGATTTTTCAGTCACACTTCATTACCAGAGACACTGGGTGTTAAGGTTTTAGCACACACACAGCTGTGTGGAGTGCGGCACAATTAAGCTCTTTGGTGGATGCTACCTGTCACCTCTAGGTCTCCTACCCTGTGTGTGGGACCATTCTTTTCTTCTTTCAAATTTCAACAGCCTGCTAGTGCCTCTTATCCTTACCTGAACATTTTGCCTTTTATAGAGAAGAAGCTAGCAGATCTTTTCACAAAGTCCCAGGTACAGGGACTCCATACCCCTCGGTGCCCGGGAAGCCTAAGGAACCACCTGCCCCTGTGCTGGACTGCACCTCCTACTCCTCCTTAGAACCTTTATGCTACCCCAGTTATTCCCACTCCCACTTCCTTATTTGTGTTCTTCCTCTTTGGCAGGTCATTGACCAAGGAAATGATAAACTTTATTATCTTCCTTGTTGATTTCATTTGCAGGTGTTGCATAATACTTGCATCTGTTTGGGGGAACTGGTAAAACACACATACATATATATACAATATCTTGATACTCTTTATAATATCTTATACTTTTTAAAGCCTCATGTTTTTCTGCTACCTCAATATTCCCACCAAATGATTATAACAACTGAGTCCAGGGGACTGGGTGTAACTTTTTCATAAGGTTGGTCCCTTCCCCCCCAGTCCCACTTCCTAACTTCCTCTGATTGAGCTTCGGACATCTAAACACACCAGTGACCCCAACCCCATCCTTTGTTTGTGCGTTCAACTCTGATCAGTGGCACCTGACCACCCGTCCTCACGAGCACTCAGCTCTCCCCTGTTTGGTGGAGCTGACTTGCTTGGTTCTCAGCCCATGAGGCTCCCTGCAATGCATGTGAGCTTCCCTTTTAGAAGCCCTGGGTGTGAGCAAGGCACAGAGGTGCACACCCACAATCTGAGCTGAAGCCTCTGAGAGGCTGAAGCAAGAGGATCACAAGTTTTACCCCAGCCTGAGCAATTTAGCCACTGAATGAGACTGCTTTAAAATTTAAAAAATAAATAAATAAAGCAAGAACTGAAAAGGCTGTTTCTTGTAGCACAGAGCAAAGACCCTGTGTTTCAGCTCCACTGGTGCAAAAATGGATGAATAAATTATCTCCTCCAATCCAATTCACTTCAGATGTGCCATACAGTTACATTTCCTCTTCAAGACTAAGATCTCGCTTTAAATTCAAATTCAGTTATTCAACCACCCATGAACACACTCAAGCTTAACATGTCCAAGGTAGAATTTTAATTTTTCTCTCATACTTTGACCGCTGTTCTCCATTTCAATGAAGTCCAACTTCATGTTGTCAGTGGTTCAGGCTGAAATCATGAGAGCCATTTACCTTAGCCCACTTTCTGCCTCTCTAGTAGAACACCACTAATTGTGCCATGCACTCTTCTGGAGGCAAGGAAGTGCCCAGGCACAGTGTGAGCAACTAGCGCTGATTTCTTCCATATCATCACGTGGTGGAAGAAAGGAAGGAGAGTGGGCCAAGTTGGTTTGCTTAAAGAACCTGTTCTGCCAGCGCCTCTGTCATTCCCATGGGAATTAGCCCACTCCTCCAAGAAAGGGGTGAGCTGCTTTTTAATTTTTAAAAAATTATTTTATTTATGTATTTTACATTTATTGACCTGGGGCCAGGGAGATGGCTCGGTGGAATAAGCACTTTCCTGGCAAAAACAAGGGCCTGAGTTCAATCCCTGGTTCCACCAAAATAAATAAATAAATAAACAAATAAATAAATAAATTCATTGGCCCTCACTCAAATTCCCAAAGTATTTTGAAGACTCTATATGAGAGCTCTTTTTTCTTTTTCTTTCTTTCTTTTTTTGGTACAGCGGAACTGGGGATTGAGCTCAGGCCCTTGTGCTTGCCAGGGAAGCACTGCTTATTCCACTGAGCCATCTCCCCAGCCCCTTTTACTTTCTTTTTTTCTTTTAGGGTTTTCCCACACAGCTCAGACTCACAGTGATCCTCTGGCCTCAGCCTCCGAGGCACTGGGATCAGAAGCATATGCCACAATGCCCAGTTTCAGTGGCCAGCCTGGTGGGGAGCCAGCACCATATGCGGTACTGGGAATCAAATCCAGGTTCTTGTGCTTGCCAGGCAGGCACTTAGACCTCCAAGCTATCTCCTCGTCCTGTCTTAACAATCAAATCACCACTTAGAGACTCCATCTCCAATTCTGCTGCAACACCAATTGAATTTCAACATCACTTTTGGGAGGGACAAACAATATTCAACTAATAGCATCAACCATAACTTCACTTTCACATTACCCATCCAATCCACCAAATTCTGTAAGCTCTGCTGTCAGTGTTTATTTTCAACCCTAAGCCTGTCAATATTTTTAAGCACCCTGCAACCCTGATGCAAATGTTTCCTTCATCTTCTACCATAGTAGGGTCCTAGGTCTTGTTGATTTCCTCTTCTGTCTTGACCAACACTTCTCTACGCAAATTCCAATTATTCTTTTTAAAATACAACTCATAGTTTTCCATTTCTAAATGACAAATTGAAGAACTGACAAACTGACATTGGAACAGGTTTCAAACTCAATTACAATTGATTTAATTGTTAAAAATCCCCTCAGAGCAGCCTGCTGCTCCAGCCTCGCCTCCTACCCCTGCCTCTGTTGCTGCATCAGCCACATTAGCTCTTCTTTCCATCTACCTTCTGTTTGCATGTGTGAGGTCATCTGTCTGGAATATTCTTCCCTAGACAACTGAATATTTTTTTTTCTATTGATTCAATCAGACTTCAAGTCATATAGCCCTCACCAGAGAGACTTCTGTGTTGATCATCAACTCCAGGTTCCCTTGACGGCTTCCTTTGTCCCCAGAATGGCACGTGCCTCCTGAGCCTGAGTCATGGCACACTATTTCCACCTTAGCCCTAGAGCTGTCAGGAACATGCGATAGTCCTACAACGTCTAGATTTATATGGAATGCAAAGCCAAAGGAGATGGGCTCTGTTATCCTGGCCATGCACTGAGGGGCTCAACAATGTATTCCTAAAGAACAGGAAGTTCCTCTTTTATGACCAATATTAAGCAGGAGACTTTGCAGGCACCATGCAGAATAGGACAGAGTACAGATCCCAAAGATAAAGGAGAATAACCAGTACATCATCTGTCTCCCTATCTGTTCTTTTTATTGTGGACTGATGATGACTAAAACTATTAGAAAAAGGATTTTTCAGGTAGGCAGCAAAAATAGGACAGAAAGCTGAGAGTAACTGCATAAGCAAAGGTACAACTCAGAAATAAACCGAGTCTAAGTAAGTAGCACATTCAGGGAAGGGAATTTGAAGGAAAGGGAATGGAACTACTACCCGCATTCTTTGTTTAACAACCAAATTCTGGGCCTGCAATTAGGTCGTTAAATGGATTGGTCACCAAATAAGGAGTTGTATGCAGTACAAACACAATTTTGAAAATTTACAATCCTTGGGGGAAAAAAAGAAACGTACATTTTTACTGAAACTTGAATTCAGTACAAATGCAATGCTTCATATTTGTGATTACTTTTTATTTAAAAAATTAACGTTTGTTATAGAACATTTAGGAAGGAACTATAAAAGAATAAGATGTGAATCAAAACTTAAACAGCCACATTTTGACATGATGTCCCTGTTTTTTCTACTCATTCATTTAAACAGGTAAATATATTTAAATATGTAATTATGAAACATATTATTATGCATTTCTATTTATTATTTATGAAACTATTTTGCATGAGATAGTTATCAAAATAATTGTGTTGTTGTCTCTTTAAGCTAGCAAAATAATAATATATATACAGAATGGATTTTCTGATATTGAATCAGCATTGCACTTAAAAAGTTAAAGATAAAAAAACAAAATTATATTTAGTCATGGCCTAATGATATTTTAAGTTGAAGCTGCATTGACATTCTAATATTTTACTTATAACATAATTGACATTAGGTTGTAGATTTCTTTAATATTTGTCTGGCTCTTTTATCAGAATCCTGATAATTTTATGTAGTAAATTAGGTTAAATGTGCTGTTTTCTGTGTTTCAGAAAACTATTTTCCAAATTTTCTGTGGTGAGAGAACCCTACCTCATTTTCAAATTCTTCCCATACTTTTCCTTGCTAAAATTAAAAAGGAATGCCAAAAATAATGACAAAAATAGTCAAAATGTCAATTTCTTTGTTATTACATTTAATAGACATAAAATTATCAAATCCATGTGGAAGTTGCATTTTTTTCTTCTAGCATTTTCTTCTTTTGCAATGCCAGAGATCAAACTTAGGTTCCTGTGGATGCTAAGCGAGGTCTCTGCCACTGAACTACTCCCTCAGCCCCTGACACAAGTTTCTAAATGCCAACTCTCGCTTGCCATATTTATCTCACACCTGTAAGAAATAGTTCACTACCACAACCAGCCCACCACCAACCACACTTTAAACTGCCCTGCCTAAGAATAAAGTTCTATTTTTGATAACACATACTTATCAGAACAAAAAAAGATTAGTGGAATACAGCACCACAAATGCAATTTCCTTTATTTATGAATTATAAATAAAACTAATATTCTGGGCCTTAGATGTTAAATGAGCAGCAACCTGATTTCATTCTTTTACTAGCTAATGCATAAGACACAGAATATAGTCAGGATCTGAGGTTATTGATACTGTGTATAGATCTCTCTTTTCCAGTAATATTTTTTAATGTCAAGTATTTGGACTGAGGTTTTTTCATGTCTCATTAGGTCATCCTTGTTTTTGACTCATGGTGTGATTGATGAAACTTGCTTTGAACTACTAATAGGAAAAGGGTTATCCATCATATTAGTAGTATTGTCTTGGAGCTGCAGCTTCCTCTCAGGAAAATAATCATGGATTTGTGCATTTTGTGAATATTCTTTTACTGACAGAGCAATGAAGTAACCCAGAAATATTTCAGTGTGGTGCTCAGGGAATAACGCACCAGGTAGAGGCCCAGGTGCCGCCCACATTTCTCTAAAGTTTCTGGGACAGTCTGTGTGTGACCTCGTCAACTGATATACAGACTCAGGGAAGAGACCAGGCCAAAGGGTTAAACAAATTCTTAAGATGAAATTAATTTTACCAGGGGAAAAAGCTCTACATAAACAAAACTCCTACTTTTAACAAAATCCTATTGATTGTTTTCACATATATTTCAAATTTATAAGGACCACAGTTTTCTCCAAGGATAGTATAGGGCTTAAAGCTTCTGTTTCTTTAAAAGTTAGATTTCTTCACCTTCCATAGCTACAGTGGCAAAATCTCAATAAGAATAGATGAAAGGAGAGAGGGATATTGATACGTTTAACAAACGGCTAAATATATTCTTACAAATACGTTTCATTAGTATTCTTATGAAATAAGTGATTCTTATATCCAGATACATTGAAGGCCAATACTTTAGAAGAATTGTTTAGAAATAGGCTTTGGTATATGAGCCTTGAAGGCATCACACATAAGGCTGGGCATCTTTACTGCTTAGTAGTTTAGTATTTTAACATCTTTTGTAGTTTTCTCCCCTATAGATATCAGTTAGCCTAATTTTTGTTTATTTCAACCTGAGCCACTTTTAAGAATTGTTATTCTTATAGGATATCATATACCTCATTTTATTTCAAAACAATAATTGTAATAAAATTACTTTTGAAAGTTATTCCCTATGCCTTTCTTATCATATCTGTCTAATCACATGTGTCCCTACCCAGGGACATAGGCTGTCAGAGCATCCTATAGTTTAAGGAGAATGAGAGCATTTTGTTTAGCTGAACCATACACAAGAGTCAATTCATTGAAGACCACATAAAAGACGATAGCTTATGAAATTATTAATTTATAAAAACCAAGACTTCTGGAAAAGTAATGGTTGAAAATAAAAAGACAATGAGGCCTTGAAAGATAATGCTGTAAATTCAGCCTACAAATAGAAAATGAAGATGAAGATGACAGTTTTCTAAGGAGTTGATAAGACAGATTGATCCTGATGAGGACATTGGCCTGAGTGACCTTTTAAACAGCCAGGTAGGATTTCACACAAAAAGAGATCATACTTAGAAAGAAGCAAGTCTTTGCTCAAAGGAAAGCCATGATGCCAACCTAAGAGCATTTAGAGGGGAGGGCACAGAGCCAACACTGAAGTGTGCTCACAGGAGGGCTGCTGGCTGCCCACTAAAGAGCATAGGTGGCCTCTTTCTCTTTGCTTTCAGGGAGAGGCCTGCTCTGATCACTGTGCAACTTCCCCGTTTCTCACCCAGGGTAATCATCCATGTATGCCCACAGGTTTCCTTTGGGCTAGTGAAAATCTACCAAATTCCTTTTTGATGTTCTATTAACCTTCAAGGATCCTGAGGAGAGGATGGAATCCCGATCAACTGAAAAAACTGCTAGAGTAGAAGGAATCAATGCCTAATTTACTGTTTAGACAAAGACTAAAAACAAGACACAGTTCAAAACCTCACTGTGAGGGGTGGGGCTATAGCTCGGCAGCATAGCACCTGCCTGGCAAGTGTAAAGTGCTGATCTCAATTCCTGCTACCAAAACCAAAAAATCCACTTTGAGCCAGGATAGTGGGAAGACCCATCCCTATTACACAATTGTGAGCATCCATAGAACCTACTCAGGTCTGGCTTCTACTTTTCTTGGAAAATTATAGCAACCACTTAGCCAGTCTCTCTGACACTGTTCTCTGCAGCCTCCAGTCTTCTCTTCAGATTGTTTACAACACATATCCTCCAAAAATTCCAATGTTCAGAAAATTTGGAGCTCAACTGAGTTTCATGATTTTGCAGTGCAGGCTCTCCTATGTCTTGAGTCTTCGCTGACCTTGAAAGACTAGAGCCAAAATGTTGGCTGGGCTTGTGGCTCTTCTATTTCTCCAACTCTGATTTGTGAACTTAGTTTATTAACCATCCAGAAGAAAAGCTGATTAGTATCCTGCAGCATATGCCATTCACTTTGCCTTATCTGACTCAATTGATTTTAGTTGTTGTTGTACGTTTCCATTTGTATTTCTGCTTTTTGCTTGTTATACTAGGGAGACTATATGATATTTACACATGTGTGTCTGGCTTATTTCACTTATGAGTATATGTTCAAGTGGCATCCACTTCAGTATAAATGCTCCAATGTTATCACATTGATATTTAAGAATACTCTGTTACCCAGTAGTCACATATAAGAGAAAGCCAAACTTAGGAGCACTGCCTGGCTGGCCTTCAAATCCATCCCCCGTCTAGCTTTTCTGCCCCTTCCCATGGCTTGGTCCATGGGCAAACTTGCTTTTCAGGGTTTTCAAAGCAAGCAGAGGCTTCATTCTGCTGAGCTGTTCACCCACTAGACCTCCGACAACCTTTGCCTGAACTCATTTCTTCCACCTACCACTCTCCCTCTCATTGACTGCCCCCACAATACCATACAAAATGATTTGCTTTTATTCACAAAGACCCTCTAATCAGACTCCAAGAAACAACTTTTGGATCTTGTCCAAAATCGTGACTAGCTGTGGTCCTTGTCTCCCTGCTGAGCTGAGTGCACCCTGAGAATGCTGGCTTCCTTTCATGCACCCCTCACTCTGAGAACCGTGGTAGCTACAGCAGCGGTACCCAGTACATAGTTTTGGGGTGACCTTGTTCACAGTGGGGAGCACAGCTAATACAACCGGAATGCTCCTCCTTCATACCACAGTCCACATTCTTTTGTTGGTATATTT
Source organism: Ctenomys sociabilis (assembly GCA_004027165.1). Lineage (NCBI taxonomy): Eukaryota > Metazoa > Chordata > Mammalia > Rodentia > Ctenomyidae > Ctenomys > Ctenomys sociabilis. The sequence continues at coordinate 45,741 of PVKA01005093.1, forward strand.
TGATCCAGCTGTTTTTCGATTTAGGAGGGTTTTTCCCTTATTATTCATTGCACGTCATTGTTTTTGAGTTGGCCAATCACCAAAGGGCTGACAAAAGGCTTTTCTTTTATCATCTTTTAAAAAATTTGAACCTGTTATCCAAGAAATATGTGTCTGCTTCCAGATGCATCTCAGCAACATTAATTTATTATTGCGCTGTTAATTTCCTCATACAAGTTATGAATAATAATTCTGGACAGAGGTTTTTGTATGGCTTTATCTTACCCTCCCTAGGATGGGAGCTGTTTCTTCTCTTGTTTTGTCTGCTGGATACTGAGCCTTTTATATTTTTCACAATCCCTTAACTTTCTTGAGATTAATTAATGTTAGGCAGTTCTAGACTCAGAAGTCCTAGAGTCAGACTTTAGCTCTGCTTTGGGGCACCAACTCAGGCACATTTCTCAAGCACTCCAATTTATATGCAGATCATTTTCTCCTATACAAAATGTAGGCAATGGTAATACAAACACTGTGAAGCTGTCTGGAGAGAATCAATCAGGGGATGTATGTGGGCAGCTTAGCAAAATAATTAATACAGCATAAATGGTTAATAAATTTGTGTAGATTACTGTCATTACAGGTGTTGGCTGAATCAAAGTCACTAGAAATATCAACGTCATCAAGCCTATTCATTTATTCATAAGCACGTAGTTTGCTGTACCTGTTGGGAAGAAAAAGGACCCTGGTCTGAAAAAGTTCAATATTATTTATTTTCTCACAGTATCAGGGGTTCTAGCTGTAAGATCAAAATCTCAGCTGGGTTGGTTGCATTCCAAGGCTTCTCTCTGTGGTTTGTAGACGGCCCTCCTCTCCCTGTGTCTGTGTGGGATTTTTCTTTCGTGTCTGTGTCTTAATCTCCTCTTTTTATAAGGACATCAGTTATGTCTGATTAGCTTCCACCCCAGTGAACTCATTTAACACTTTAAAACTCCTATCTTGAATCCTTAGGTACTGGGAGCAGAGCCCTGGATTGTTTGTTTTGGGGGATGGGTGGACACAATTCAATCCATTACCATCAGCAGTAGGCATCACACACATTGTAAACAATGCATGAGTAGCAAGGCCAGACTGCATAACCACTAATAACTCCCTTGTCCTTCCTCTCGGAGGATTATATGTCCCCAACTTCTGCCACTTGGCCGGCAGTGCCTCTAGTGGGAGATCAGCACGCGTGCTCCCACTGGGCTTAGCCATGTGACTTTACTGGGGCAGCAATGAGTCAGCCCTGCTCAGGCAGAGGTGCTAAGAGCCCGTGACTCTTTTACTAATCTTCTTTTTTCTTTTCTCCTTGTTGTAGAGCAGCATGTCTCAGATTAGGACAGTTCACCAGCCCAGTGCCTACAATGAGAATACTAAGGAAGAGCGGGCCCCTATAATTTTTAAATTCAAATGACAACTAATTTTTCTTTTCTTTCCTTTCTTTCTGAATCACTGGTATTCAAAGTGATTGTTTATTATGCACAGAAGCTGCCTAATCAGATAACTACCACCATTTGTTTTTTTATATAACAACAACTTTGTATACATACTTAATATTTTTTCATACAAATGACACAGTAATGCAGTATTACTCTATTGCATCTCTGTCGTGTCATCTGTCATTAATAAGGTAATTTTTATAAATCCAGCTTGCAAAATAAGGAGTAGAGTATAAACTATTCTATAAAGAATCAAAGACTTATGGGAATATTTTTACTGCTTTGCTCATTTATGTGTAAGAACATGCTGGCCTTCATAGTTCAGTGTTCTCTTGGATCTAAAGGACTTGTGATATTTTTAATCAATTTATTCCTATTCTAGAAGGAGATCCTATTCTATTCCTGCAGAATTTTAGGAGATGTAGAAAATCAGAACCATTTCTTGTCATTCGGCAAATATAGGGACTCCCTAAAGCAATATGACTTCATTTTCACACCACGATCAAATTCACCCAAACACTTGCTAGGTTCACAGTTTAACTTAACAATCACACTACAGCATCCTGCTACTTCCCAGGAACTCAATAAAAGTGACAGTTACATCAGACTGTAAAGAGAAAGTAGGATTTTAATAGACAAAAAGGGAGACAAAGACTTTCTAAGATGCTGCAGCAGTGAAATAAAGGCAACTGTGTAATGTGAAGAGTCAAGACTATGTGTAGAGGACTTGTCAGATAACCTAGCAGATTAAAACACCTGCTTAGGCAGAAACAGGGGTCAGAAGTTCAATCCCTGGCCTGCTGTCCCTGGCCCCATCCCAAGGGCATGCTGAGACAGCAGCTGAGACTGGGCATGGTGGTGCTTGTCTGTAATCCTAGCACTTGGGAAAATGAAAACAGGAGAAGCACTACAAGTCCCATCTGTGTAGTGAGAACATGGAGAGTCTGCAGACTCTGCACTAAATACAAAAAGAAAAAAAGTATATGTAGTGTAAGGGAGAAGAACAGTTGCAAACAGAGCAGCAGTGTGACTGGTGTGCTGTCCCTGGCAGCAGGCATCTAAGATTCTCAGTCAGAACACAGTTCAAATAACTGCAGGAAAAATGTCCACCCAAGGGTAAAATGCCTGCTGTCTATGGAGGGCCTCTGAAGAATATAAATGACTACTAGTCAACCACTACAACCCCTTTCAGCCTGAAGGAGTTAGAGCGGTCATCACCTATGATTCCCTGATGTAGTGCGTTACTTCTTCAGAAGAGGGAATGTTGCAGGCAGCCGAGTTAGATAGAAATATTATGGGCAGTCAGATAAGCCCAGGCCCTCGAAGGAGATAACACAGAAGACAAGGTACCTTACAACTATGGGAGGGACGGATGCTCCTGCTGTGAGCCAGACATAAAAACCAAAAAAAAAATACTAACTTCCCCAAAGATTAGCATATGGGATTGATCATTACTCTGAGAAAGCCAAGAAAAATCATTATTTGATGGCCACAGTATAAGGTCCTATCTTACACTCATGCCCCCTTGCTATGTGACTCTTGACTCGCTTCCCTATTTGGTCATGGTCTTAATCAGTTTTACGTGAGTAATGGTGCTTGTAATCCCATTGGCTGACCATTGCCTTGTCCAACCTCACATCCACCTATATTCACCACCTTAGCCCCACATAGCCTTACTCTATAAAAGTCCCTGGGAGAGACAACTTCCCAGGGACAACCTGCTCCAGCTGCCTTCTTGTCTCTCTCTAGGATGGGAGCTTTCTTTCTCTCAATAAATGTATTCTGCTTACAAAAATAAAATAATAATAAAATCATATAACTGAAAACATTTAAGAAAATTAAGTTGTGAAAGGCAGATAGTGGATTGCATCTGAAGTAAATATGCTTTCAAAGCCTCCATATATTTGTTACTTATAATTACCTTTATGTTGATCATCTTTACATTGTTGTGACAAAATACCTGACAAAAACAACTTAAAGGAGAAAACATTTGCTGTAGCTCACAGCTTTAGATATTTTATCCCATAGTCTACTGGCTCCATTACTGTGGGCTTGAGGTGAAGGATAATATCATGGTCCCAGGAGGGCATGGAAGAGAAGGTTGCTTCAGTCATAGGGAGAAAGGGAAAGAAGGAGGGTGGCTGGGAGAGAGAAGGGAAAAGGGAAACACAGAGGAAAGGATGACAGGGAAATAGAGCTGTGAAAGGAGAGAGATGGGAGAGGAAGAGAGAGACTGAAGAAATATACCCTCCAAAGACACATGCTAGTGACCTACCTTACACAAGTAGGATCTACCTTCTAATAGCTCATTCAGCAATGCTCGCATCAATGGATCAGTGAAGTTAGGGACTTTACAATCCAGTCATCTGTCTAGGCCCCACCTCTGAACATTGCTGCATTGGGGATGCTTATAAGACTTAATGTTTGCCTTCTGGGTTTAGGTTTTGCTTGGTTTCTACCTTCCTTTTCTATGCCCTCATTCTTATTTATGGAAGGAAACTGTACATTGTGCCCATCCCATACCACTGCATATTGGAAGCAATGTATAACTTGATTTTTATTTTATACAGAGACTGACAACTCAGAGTTTGCTTGATTCTCAGAGAAGGTTTTGCTCTTGAGTTTTTGAGCAATGCTGGACTAGTTAAGATTATGATGACCCTTGGAAATGGTCTGACCACATTTTGCGTCATGCACTGAACTTGAGTCTTTGGAGTACAGGAGTGATGTTATAGTTTTGATACGAAACGTGTCCATAAAGTTCATGTGGTGATGGCATGCTCTTCACTGAAGCAGTGTTCATAGGTAGGAAATTTGTGGTAAGTTCTTATATCCTAATGGCTGTGCCTTCATCATCCAGAGTAAGCTGTCCACTGCTTCACCAGTTGCAAACTTCAAGTTCATGACTTCTGAGTGAGATCTACTGAGATTCCAGAGACACAGAATATCTTTGTATTACTACTATTATTTATTTATTCAATGCAGAGTCAATGCAGCTTGGACTTGTAGTGTTTCTACTGCCTCAGCCTCCCCAGTGCCGGGATTACAGGTGAAAACCACCATATGGTACATCTTTGAAGCCAGGACTACATGCAGTACTGGGGACCGAACCTGGGTCTTTGTGCTTACCAGGCAGACACTTAAACCTCAGAGCTATCTCCCCAGGCCTAGAATATCTTGAATGTTGGTGAATAGGGTATTCCATTGTATATAAATACATTTATATGTGAGTGTGTAATATACATTTTATTTATCCATCCAGCAATTTTTTTTAAATTTATGTATTTGGTACAGGGTCTCACTATGCAGCTCTGACTCATACTGATTCTCCTGTCTCAAATTCCCCAGTGCTGGGTATAGGCATTCACCACCACACCCAGTTTCAGTGGCCAGCTCAGGGCCAGTACAGTATAAGATGCCAAGGATTGAAACCAGGTACTTGTGCTTGACAGTCAAGTGCTTAGACTGCTGACCTATTTCTCTGGCCCCTATCCTATCATCTTAAACTTGGCATTATTAGTAAATGCATGCATTTCAGCCCTATTACCTTAAGGGAAATAAATCAGACACAAAGGCTTATGTATATTATTTCTATTGTGTGAGAAATACAAAGCACAATTAAGGAGTAAAATGAATGATGGATACTAGGAAATAGGGAAAATTTTGTTCAAATATGAAGGGGAAGAAATGGAAGGAAAGAGGAAGGAAGGAAGGGAAAAAAGTTTAAAAAAAAGAATTGAAAAATGAAAGTAGAGCTTTTGTAAATGTAAGTTCCCCTGGATGAATGTGTTTGTTATGTGCCACAAACATAAATTTAAAAATAACTGAGAAACAATCATCCTTACACCTAATTCACTTGCTTTTGCTTATTGAGTAAAGCAATTCATCTAACTCTCTACTCAACTTCTCAGACATAGGAAGGCCTTGAGTTTTGAAGGATGGAATATTTTCCTGTTTGTGCAGAAATCCCAGGAGATGTGAAATGCTCATATATGGAAAGACATAGATGGAAGTGGGGCTGTGCCTGGAGCTGCCCCTGCACTCCGGGGTGCTTTATCACTGCTGACTGGGAGATACTCAGGAGCATAAATACATCTCCCTGAAAATAAAGCCTAGCAAGAAAATAATCAGCCTTGAAGACCAGAGATCAAAACTTCCACCCCACTCAGCCTCACTTGCCTACCTGCCTTATAAGTTAGCCACTGAGCAAGAGAATCAACTTCCCTTCCCATTTGACTAGGTTCTTCCTACTTCCCAAGATCTATCCTCACTGTACTCCTTACTCAGACTTCAGATTTTTCTCACGAGAGAAACAATGAGGTATTTAAACTGGAGTGTCTGACTTATTTCACTTAAGATTTAAAACATTTAAAAAAAGAAGGCAAAAACAAAAAGATTCTGGTACCTAAACTACTCACCTAATAATGCCACACATTTTCTGCATTTACGTTTGCATTTTTTTAAAAGAGCATCAGGCAAGAAAAGCATCTGAAATATATCATCCAGGTAGACAGATGAGAGCACTTGAATTTCAGGAATGATGAGGAAGCATTTGAGAACCAGAAGTTTAGTAAGATTGAATGTGGATCTGCAAGACTGATTCTGAAATAGAACTGAATTTGCAAGTTAAGAAGAATGGTAAAACCATGGGTGAAATTTAGGGGCTAGGACAGTGAAGAAGGGCCAGTGGAGCTAACAGGCACTGCGCTCCCAGCTTTGATTTTCAGTGTTTGTTTCTGGGTGAAGTGTTGCAATTTTAATGCTCAAATCCAAGGTGAGGTATCCTATGGAAAGAGCCCAAGGATCTCCTCCAGCAGAACCTTCAGCTGAGTGATAGAACCCTGGGTGATTCAAAATTTCTAGTTAATTCGCCAAATCAGTGACTGAGGCTTTGTGATACAGTTGAAAGAACATCAAATACAAAACAAAACAAAAAAAAAGATTGATGTCCCACTTGTCAGGCAAATTACTAGTTCCTTATTTCAGAAGACCTATTTTCATAGTTCTGAGTCTGTACAAATTAAATTAAAAGGACCTGCCTTGCCAGGCTCATTGTGATGATCAAATAAACTACATCTGGGAAAGTGCATGCTGTAGTGCTAGTACTGACCATTTGAGTCTTTTTTCCCCTTCCTGTCCCACTGTATGTTCACTCTCTTTGCTCTTCTGCTCCTCTTATTCATCTTGCACACAGCTAGGAAGAAAGCAAGAATCAAACCCGTGTGAGCCTCCAAGAAAGTTAGTTTCAGAATGTGGACCATGCCACAGTGACTTTCAGTGGCATTAATCTGCTGGCTTCTTCCCCAACTCTCGCAGCAAGAGTGGTGCTCTGTGCCCACATGAACGCAAGCAGGGGGTGATCCCTGAGTCAGGGTCCCTCAGGGTAAAAGAGTGGAAACCCCAGCAAAGGCAAAGCATGTGTTTTGTATAATGGGAAGATCACAGGAGCAAACTATCTGTCAACTGTTTTCTCAGATGCCCAGGGAGGAAAGGCTTGTGGAGAGCACAGTAAGCTTGCTTCAGGCCCTTCAAGGATGACTCATGCCTCGCTGCCCTGAAGGAAATTTGTGTTAATCACTCACTTAGGTAGAGATTTGGTAACATCCTCAGTGAAGTCCTTATCCACTAAGGCTGACAAAGTAGAGCTTTAAGCAAGCACTGTAGATATTCATGTGACTAAACTGAGCATTATTTGTTTTGTAAGCAGATGGAGAATAGTCCTGCAGCCCCAGGAAATGGCTCTAGGTGTCTGCATGAAGGCAGTAACTGAAACCAGCAACAGAGGGAGTTCTAATAATAGAAGCTTAAAGCAGCTGGGAAAATCACACACAAGAGTGGAAAGTAGTATGGTGAAGGAGTCCAGCTAAGAATTTCAAGAAGTCTGAATGGAAGGGGTGTGTGAATTCAGCAAAGTAGTCCAATATAGTCCAGTAGTCCATAATAGTAGTGAGTTATCTGTAGGACTGGCAATGTCAGGAGTTGTTGACTTGAGCCTTTCACAGCTCAGCATATTAATATGGCTTTACTTTTTATACTTTGTTTTTATACTTTTCTGCTGGATAGTTAACACCAAGATAAAGCAAGACCTATAAAACAAGAATACTATGAAGAATTACTACAAAGACAGCAATATGCAATGTATTAAGTATTGAAACTGTCTTACTAACCTGTTTTGAAACTGTCTCATTGCTATTTTTTTTTCAATAAAATTAATTTTTTTTAAAAAGAATGGAAGGGGCTTGGAGTGCAGACTGCATACAGGTGGGAAAAATAGAAGAAACCTTTCCAGGGCTTTCCACTGCTCTAAGCATTAATTTCTCGATTCTACACAACACCCCAACACCCTGCAGGCTCTTCAGACATCTCGTTCTCTTCTCCTGTGTCAGTCTCTGTTCTTACCTCACTGCCTTTCTTTGGAAGAAACTAGCACTGGAAAGAGTTGGCTCTTCTGCCTGGAAGACTCTTTTCCTAAAGGGCACTTTACCTCATCTATCCAGTTTCAGATAAAGCAGCATTTTCTCATGAAAGCCTCCCCTAATCAATCTAGATCAAATCAAATTCCTTAATTATAGGCTTTTAAAGAATTATGTTTCTTTCTATCACAGCACTAATCACAACATGAAATTATACATTCATTTGTATTATTTGACAAAAGTGTTTCAGGCACTGGATTGTAAATATTATTGCAGTGGAGCTTAAGAAATCACAGATGTAGCTATTAAGTTTTAATCGAATAGTGATAGTAGCCCATTAGAATCAAGGCTGGTGTGGAAAGGAACAATCTCTGCTCTAACCTATTACAGACCAAGCATCCCTAAGCTAAAAGTCCCAGATCTAAATTTTTCCTTAAATCTGAAACATTTTGAGCACTGACCTGATGCCACAAGTGGTAACACCACATCTCACCTCACATATCAGGGATCAATCAAGATGCTGGTACATTAAAAACATTACCTTCATCCTGTGTATATATCACATATATAAAGTACAAATGAATTTTATGTTCAAGTCTGTTGAGTCCCAACCCTGACATGTTATATATATACAATCATTTTAAAATCCAAAATCTAAACATAAATCATCTTGGATCCCAAAGACTTTAGGTCACACTTCTGCAGTTGCCTGAGCAACTTTTCAGAGTCACTTTTGTGCTTCTCCATGAGTGGATACTCAAGACATATCCTGCCTTATCTCAAGCCTCAGGATTGCTGCCTAGGTTGGGATAAGATCAGCAATTACAAAGATTTTGTAGACACTGTATGATAAGGTTTGCAAGGGTCACAGGCTCCTTTAACAATCCAGTGAAGTGTATGCATATTGCTAAGGGTTGAAAAAATGTGTCTAACCTGTGAATGTGAACTTATTTAGAAACAGGTCTTTGAAGATGTTTAAAATAATCTGAAGTCTCTAGGGTGGTACTTAATCTAATAAAATATATGTTTTTTTATTAAGAGGAAATTTGATTGCTGAGCTGGACACATGCAAAGAAGACATAGGGAGAAAGGAGTGGCTGTTGCTACTATCTGGCTAGGAAAGAGGCATGACATAGAGTTTCTGTCACAACCTTTGAAGAAACTTACTTCCATCACCAACATTTTCATTATACACTTTGGCCCCTGGAATTGAAAGGCAATACATTTCTACTGTTGAGGGGACTTGGTTTGTAGTGTGCTGTTAAAACAGTGCCAAGGAATGGACTCAGATACTTTCTGTAGAAATAAAATCCAGTAGCTACATTTCCAACTTCATATGTAATTCCTGGGGGTGCACAGGTTGACTAATACCCAGATTAAATAATTTTAAAGCATCTATGAAGTTCCCACAGCAAAATCTCCCACATAAAGATGAGGAACAAAAGAAACTTGTTCTTGGCCCTTGGCTAGATTCCAACTCGGTGTCCAGCAAATATGGATTGATCACTTAGTCTCACAGAAAACTGTGAGGAGTTTAACATAGGGAATTTTGCTTGAGGAAAACAAAATTGGCTGGGAAATCATGTTCTGGTCTTTTGCTTCAGTAGACCCTTGCAAACAGGCCATGGGATGTTACTTCCCCATTTCAGAGAAAAGAAATAGTGACACTGCGAGATCGAGATTTCACGGTCTGCAACAATTCATTTGTTTTTATTTTAAAACAAAATAAACAGTCCATTAGTGGCATAGCTCAAGGGGCAGTGATGCTGAGATAGGACTTGCATTTGAGTTTTCCTGAACCCCAGGCTGTTTTCTTCTGTCCTTGACTGTGCACAGCGCATGTGGCTCCCTGGACTCTGAGATTACAGGGAGGCTGGAGTTAGGGAACCAGGGAGGGGACAGTGGCTGCTAGGGAAACAGGGAAAACCTAAAAGATGAAAAAGAATTAAGTGCAGAAGGAGGGAGGTTCACTAATGCCCAGATTAATAGGGAGAGAGAGACAGAAACTTCCAATTTCTTCTTGTTTCCATTCCTTGGGCCCATCCTGAGTTTATTTGAACCCTCTAGGGCTCTTGGTAAACAGGGATTTTTTTCTGACTTGACAGTGATAGAGACAAATATGTGTTCGTTATGTCAAACTAAGTGAGCATGGTGAGGATAGCTATCAAAGGAAATTTTAAATTGCGATTTTCAAGGTCAGGTGAGGTAGTGGTGAGAATGAGAAATATAGAAAATTCAACCTCTCATTCACCCAAAGTGCTTATTGGTCATGTTCTTGGAGGCAGGCTGTGTGTTCTGTACACTTAGTTGAGCAATGTGGAGCTCTCCATCTAAAGTGAGTGACCGAGGGGACTTCACTCATCTCATAAGAAACATAAAGTACATGTGTTGGTATATAGGGCTTGCTCTGTCTAGGTCTTAACCATCCAGCAGAAAAGTATAAAAATGAAGTATACACGGAGAGGCCATAATAATAAGTTGAGCTGTAAATGGCTATGGTCGACAACTCACAATTGTTGCGGAATGCTGGACTGTGTTGGATTGTGTTGTCAAGTTCAAGCACCTAAATTAGTTGAATGACAATGGAGTGCCCATCTCTGATAGGTGTAGACAAAGGAAGGGGTATAGAAAGGAAGAATCATGATGTGTCTGTATGGACAGTACAGTTGGGATAGATAACGCTGTGCTTCTACATAATTCTATGAGAGGCAAGATCTGCCCTAATGGTGGTTGGACAGGATATTATGTCAGCTTCTAGTACTATGGACAACCGCTAGGAAAATAACAAGGTAGAAAGTATCAATTATTGAATCTTTGATGTAACTCAGATATAAAAAATAAGATACGCAAACAGCTATCTGTTTACCTGATATCTTAATTTACTGATAGAGGCATACCATATAATAATGTCTGTAAGTATAATATCATGTATGCATTTTCTGTGACACCAAAACATTATGAAAACAGTTTACAGTGTATCAATTTATCAAATCCATCTTGTCAAGGTATCTTAAAACTGTCTCATTGGTATTTGTACCTCAATAAAACGAAAATAGAAATTAAAAAAACATAAAGTGAGTGACCCATAATTTCTCCTGCCAGGACAAGAAAGTGGAGGGTTGCATGATAAGCAAAGGTCAGCATCCCATACAGGAAGTAGGTACCGCTGCTCAGTGCTGTGCAAGAAGACAGCTGGGTTGGCTCTGGCCCCGCATTTGTGAGGTGATTGTGTAGCTGTGGAAAATGGGACTCTGAGACATCTATACATAACGTCATATTTTGCAGATACTGTTGGGCTTCCCAGGATGCATTCAACCTGATTATTTGCTTAACTTGACCAATGAAAATGCTTGTATCTTTTTCTGACTGTGACCTTGAACTGTCATCTACTTAGTATTATTCCAGATTTTTTCACTATGAAACAGACAGTAACATACCCATGTAATAGTACTCTCATGAGTTGACCGAATGACTACTTATAAAATACTTAGAATACTTTCTGGAGGCTTCCACATGCTATGAGCTAGTTGACCATCACTGTTGTTATAACTCTAAAGAGTAGTGAGGTCCTAAGATCATCAAGGAAAACCAGGATATCTTCCAAGCTGTCTTGGATAAAAGCAAATATACATAATAAATGTAAATATTTCTTGACAAGAACAGGAAAAAGAACACTCAATATTCAACCCCAATACCTCACTTCAAGAAACTACCCCAAAAGAAGGGAGGACATAAAAAAACCAAAGAGGGGGCCAGGGAGATGGCTCAGTGGAATAAGTGCTTCCCTGGCAAGCGCAAGGGCCTGAGTTCAAACCGTGGTTACACAAAAAAAATAAAAATCTTCAACCTGAAAGTTTGTACAGCGTATCCTCTGCTGCCTGTGCAGCAATGAAGAGGCAGGAATTTGGGGACATTCCTCCACCCAGAGGAGAATGATGTCCTGAACTGTAAGGGTGTTACAAGCCCAGCACTTCCCTCTGTCTTGTCCCTTGCAGAGTATGCATGTTTTATACATTGCATTCAGCTAGCAAGTCCAAATGGATCACTTAGCTATGCAGATAACTGAGGAATTTAAGAAGTTAAGATGGGGACTTGCCCTTGAGGAAAATAAAATTGTCCTGGAAATCATGTTCTAGTCTCATGCTAATGCAGCAAGTAATTGTGGCAGTCTGGCTGGGGTGTAACAAAACACCAGAATATCTCACAGGAACTTGATGAAACATGCCTGAAGTCATTTATTTTACCCCATTTCTGTTCTCCTCAAATTTCAAATGACTATTTGTTCTGCTCACCTTAGACATTGTTTTCAGTCGTTGCAACATAGGGGCCAGGGAGATGGCCCAGTGGTCTAAGTGCCTGCCCAGCAAGCAAAAGGAACAAAGGTACCAGGTTTGGTCCCTGGTACTGCACGCGTGGGTCCACTGAGCAGGCCACTGAGACTGGAGTTAGTGGTGCACATGTGTGATCCTAGCACTGGGGAGGCTGAGACAGGAAGAGCACTATGAGTCTGAGCTGCAAAGTAAGACCCTGTACCAAATAATTTTTTCTAAAAAATGAACATCGCCTGAGAACTAGTTAGGTAGGCAAATGCTCAGGTTGTCCCAGATCTAATCAATCTGATACTCTGGGGTAGAGATCAGCAATCTATTTTAATAATTCCTCCCAGTGGTTCCATGTTAAGGTAGAGTTTGAGATCACAGCTTTAGGAATTTGACTCACCCCTTAACCTGAAATTGGATTAAAGAGCAGTAATAGACACAAGCTGTTTTTACTTGAGTGTGTGTAACAGTCAGTGCTCACTGCAGAAATGGATTTAATGTAAGATATATGAAAATGTACAAGGGCAGCTTAATAATGGCTACCTGAAAAGCCAACTGCAAAAGATTACGAAAGGTCTGCCTGACTGTAGAAGATCTGAAGGACCCAACTGAAGCCTTGGAGCTCATGGTAGACTCACATGAGTCTGTATCAGGAAGCCAAAGGGTCTGTGACAGAAGACCAGGGTCTTCACTGGAAGCCAGGAGACAGTGTCCACAGTGAAGTGAAGACCAGACCAGCTTCAGAGAAGCAGAGGTGAGCTTCCTTCTCCTCCTTTATGCCATTCGGGCTACGCCTATTGGCAGGTGCTGCTTGCACCCAGGGTGGGTCTCCGGACTTTAGGAAATCCTTTCATCATATGCAGAGCTGTGCTGAGTGGACTTCAACACTGGTGCATAGTGCACATCGATGTCCTCAAGGCAGTTGCTCAATTTACCAGATATAAGCAAATTGGTTGAAAAATATTGGTCAAAATTAGTAAAATTGGACAAAATAAAAATTTTAAACATTAGCTTCTCCCTTCAGTGAACAAAAGAAAAGAGCAGTACAATCATCATAGTTATCCTATGTATATAGACATGTTTTTGTCCTTTTTCTCTTTCTTTCTTTCTTTCTTTCTTTCTTTCTTTCTTTCTTTCTTTCTTTCTTTCTTTCTTTCTTTCCTTCATCCTAATTGTTCTTTGCTTTTGAACAATTTCTAGACTAGTAGTTTTGTTAGAGAGTAATTATCTACCTATTCTCATCTCTAGGGATTGTAAACTTTTAAATATTTTAAAGTCCTAAGTATGAAAATTGGATTCAGTTTTCAAGGGGGATTGAACTCAGCCCCTTGTGCTTGCCAGGCAAGCGCTTATTCTACTGAGCTGTCTCCCCAGCACTATATCATTCTTTATCTTTGCATTTCTTTCTTTATTGTTACAGTGGGATATTTCATGATTATTAGACTTTTCCTCATTTTGTAAATGTCTTTTTATGTTCTTTACATATCTTGTAGTCATCTGGAAATATTTTTGGATGTTAAAGTGTCATATTATATTAGAATACATTATGTTTTCTTTTCACGTGTTGTTTGACTTTTAATCTCCTTTATTATGTGTTTGTGTGTTTTATAGGTTATATGCCTGTTAAATATAGACAGTCTATGCAGTCAATTCTCTTTTTCCCAGGTGATTTCTTTCAATTCTTTTTTCTTTCTCTGCCAACATTATTTCAACCCAGTACCACCTTATATTTTGTTTTATTATATAGTAGTCTTGAAAAAACCCTAGAATAATTTCCACTTTTTTATAGCCATTCATTTAATGCACTTCAATTTATTTCAGTGCATATATAATAAGGATGAAGCTATAACTGGGTTTTGTTTCTTTATGAAATGAACCATTCTCAGTGTTTTGTCTTTCTGTCTCTGTCTCTGTCTCCATCTCCGTCTCTCTCTCTTTCTCTCTCTCTCTCTCTCTCTTTCTCTCTGTCTCCCTGTGTGTGTGTGTGTGTGTGTGTGTGTGTGTGTGTGTGTGTTACTAGGGATACTAGGGACTGAATCCAGGGTCCTCACACTGAGCTACATTCTCAACCCTCTTTAAAGAATAAAGTATTTTGAATGTATTTTGAGACAAGGTTTTGCTAAGTCACTAAATTGCCCATCACATCGCAAATTTTCAGGCTTCCTGCCTCAGCCTCCTAGAGTGCTGAGATTACAGGAATGTGCCATCATGCCCAGAAAAAGTTTTGAACTCTTTTTGGTGAGAAAATCTAACCCTGGTAAGTGCTTAGGATGCTGTGTAATATTAAATGCATACATCTGTTTCAGAACTTGTACCGCATGATTTATGCATGAATTGTACAGTCTGCCC
>PVKA01005093.1:60378-93526 GCA_004027165.1 Ctenomys sociabilis
TTTTTTTTTTTTTTTTTTTTTTTTTTTTTTTTTTTTTTTTTTTTTTTTTTGTCTTTTTGAGACAGGGTCTCACTATGCAGTTCAGGCTGGCCTCGAGCTCACTTTGTAGCTCAGGCTGGTCTCGAACTCACAACAATCCTCCTGTCTCAGCCTCCCGAGTGCTGGGATTACAGGCATGCGCCACCACGCCCGGCTTTTAAGTGTAAATATTTTATCTCCATAGAATATTTAGTAAATTCAGGAATGGGTTTTAAAAATCTACATAAATGCTATATATTTACTTAGCCCATGTATTAATTTTTAAATAGAAGTTTCATAAATTTGCTTACAAGGTTGTTTCTAGCATTCTTATTTTATTTGTACTTATTGTATATTTACATTAGTAAGGATGTAATTTTTAAAGTTTTATTTCTGATTATGAGTAATATTTGAAAAGCCATTGATTTTTAAAATAATTACCATCAAAATTTCATCTGTTTAGACAGATGTTATGGCTTCTACCTAGATGTGCCCCGAGGCCTCTTGCTCTCAGGGTAGAACTACTGGGCGGCAGCTGGGTCACGGCTATGTGGCACTGGACTAGTCTACTGATTGGCTTACCGTAGTTCCATGTGTGGCTGAGTGAATTCCCTGGAGGTGGAAGCCCCACCCTGGCTGTGAGGGGCACCAACCAATAGGCTTGTAGCTTGGGTGGAAGAAAAGTAGAAGGAAGTCTGCTGCTTCCTGCCTGCCTGGCCTTGGACTGTTTCTCTGCCTTGATGCCCCACTGTCCTGACAACTTGCCTTGAAGCCAGTTGGGCAGTGTCTTAGTTGCTTTTTACTTGTTGCTGGAACGAATACCCAACACTCAAAATGAGGGAAGAAAGTTTTATTTAGCTCACAGTTTGTGGAGGTTACAGTTCATGCTCTGCTGGCTATAAGGAAAAAGACAACAGTTCATGGTGGCAGAAAACAATGAAGATCGAAGGAGGAGCAGCAGCTGCTGGGTCGATCAAGCCTCTCTTCCTTCTATGCTGACTGCGAAGACCGGTGCTCCACAAAGAAGATCGGCGCTCCTCCAAAGACTCGGACTTCTCCAAGGAAGCAGGTCAGGGCAGCCAGGAAGCCTTCCTTAACTCCTTTATACACATTTTCATGCTGAGTCACTCTGGAGTGGCCCGTGCCCTCATGGTGGAACCAATCGTTGCGCCTTGCCCACCTGCAGGAGAGGGGAGGCCCCATGCTGGGAACTGCAAGAGCCGATTCAGCTAAGCTGACACACTGTATCGACCACCACAGGCAGAAAACTACAGTCTACAGACTATAAACTAAAATAGACCTCTTCTGTTTTATCTTATGGACGTTGGATACTTTGTTCTAGGGATAAGAAAAGTAACTGGGCACAGATGTTCAGCTGAGTAATGAGATGTTGGTCTTCCCAGTGTGCAGAAATGTTCAATTTTTGAAGACTAGTGGGTGGAGGAAGGCCCAACCACTACTGGAAGCTGCAGCATGCCAAGGAAGAGTCTCCCTCCCCAATCCTGTGTTGTGTGGAGGGAGGAGTCCTTGGCAGGGTTGATGATGTGTCCAGTTCGTTGTTAGTGTGGTTAATAGCCCTTGTACCTCTGAGCTCAGCTTTGAGCCTCTGCACATTTCTATGAATTTCCCTGTGTGGGGTGAACACAGGGCAAGGGGAAGGGGTGGGAGTGTCTGCTGGATATAGCGGGAGGCCCTTCAGGGGCACTGGCAGTGAGACACTCACATATGCATCTGCTCACACAGCAGGGAAGGCTATGTCGATAGCCTATTATACATGAGTATGCCTATCTATGTATCTATGTGTCTGTCTGTCTATCTATCTATCTATCTATCTATCTATCTATCTATCTATCTATATCAATCAATCATCTATCTATATGTACTAAAATATCCACCAAACTCATTAACTAAAGGCTAGGTCACCAGCTTGTGCACTTTATAGAACATCATGGACCATGACAGCTCTAAGTTCATCAAGTGGATTAATTGACTCATGGTATCATTATTTGATGACATAATTGGGGGGTGGGGCTGGCCAGATAGCTCAGTGGATTAAAGTGCCTGCTTAGGCAGATGCAGGGACTAGGGTTCGATCCCTGGCATGCCATGCTGGCCCTGCCCCTGGGGCTTACTGACATGAGGATTGAGACTGAGCATGGTGGTGTGCACCTGTAATCCCAGTGCTTGGGAGGCTGAAAACAGGAGGACTGAAAACGAGTCCAGTTTTTGGATGCGTACACACACACACACACACACACACACACACCCCTGCTAGATGTTAGGCTCCGAGGTTTTCTCCTTTTGACCATAATCTGGTTCTCCAGCTATGAGGTGAATTTCATTGTGACAAGCTCTTGACCTGTCTGGGATTTCTCCTTCCTCCCTCACCTTCGCCAGCCATTCTGTCAACATAATCAGTGACTCCTTCCACACGCCCTGACCCATCCCCCTGTCCCCACTCACCACAGCCCTTTCATAGCATCCACATTTCATCTCCTTTGAGCACTGGCAAGGCCGTTCTCCCTCTCTTCTTGCTTTTCTTGTCACTCCTTGGCTGCCAATTTCCAAAAAGTACCCAGCAGGATCAGATTTCAGAATTTATCTGATGGAAATACTGTAGCTTTGTGTTGCCCTTAAACTAAAGTTGAAACTCTGTGCTAGGCCATTCCGGCCTCACCCACCTCCTCTGCTCTTCTAGATCCTTCTCAGTAAAGGTCCTGTCCACCAAGCCCCATCCACATGGGCCAGTATGTCTCCACAAGAAGACGATCTCCTTGCTGTCTTTGCTTTAACTCTTCCCATTTTCTTGACTGGCTTCTTCTTGATTTCTGAATCTGTGCTGAAACTGGACTTCCTTGGAAAGGCCACTCCTGGGCATCTCTATGTAAAGGAGTTTATTTATTCACTCTATTCTCCCACCTTCCTTCCATTTCCCAGGAAGTTTTTGTCATTTCTTGGCTTTTAAATTGTTGTGCCTTGTCTGTTACTCCTTTGCCAGAATCCTAGGTTCCTGAGAAGGTCTTGTCCTTCATTCTATCTCCAGTACCTAGAAGAGTGGCGTACATAGAAGAGTGCTATGGTTTTGATATAGTTTGAGACTGACCACTCCCTACACACATGCACAAATCTTGTGCGCAGGAATCTTTGCACTCAGTATGGCAGTTCTGAGACAGTGGGAGCTTTTCTTTTGAAATTTTAAAAGTTATTGATTATTTTTATAAGGTCTCATTATGCAGCTCAGACTCATAGTGATCCTCCTGTCTCAGCATCCCCAGCACTGGGATTATAGACATGCACCACCAAGCCTGGTTTTGGTAACTGGCTTGGTGTGGAGATGACACAGCATATGGTACTAGAGATCCAGCCCAGGTCCTTATACTTGACAGGCAAGTGCTTAGACAGCTGAACTCTCATCCTAGCCTGGAGACAGTGGAATCTTTAAGAAATGGCACCTGGTGCGAGATCATTAGGTGACAGGAGTATTGCTCTTGGAAGAACTTAATGCTGACATCACAAAGTGAGTATATTCTCTCAAGACTTGAGTTTTTTTTTTTTGTGAGGAAAAACTTTATTGGATAGAAAAGCTTCTGTTGGAGAAGGACAGAAGGGGGTCCTGAGTGGGTTGCCCCTAGACTTGAGTTTTTATAAAGCAAGCCCACTTCATCTGCCTAGCCTCTTCTTCACAATGTTATCTCTGTTTCTGCTTTTTTGCTGTGCTGTGCCACAGCCAGACAGTTACCTAGCTGAGTACTGGCACCATAATCTTGATCCTCCAGAACTTTGAGGTAAATAAAACTCTTCAATGCAAAGCATTGAAGACTCACGCGTTTTGTTATACCTACACAAAAATGAACCAAAGTCTCAGTGAAATGAGTGGGTTCCTGAAGAAGGCAATACTTCTTTAGCCAGAATAGTACAATCTCTAAGATTCTTTTCTCTCTTTGTGGGACTCCATACACTGTTAATAATGGCTCATTTTCTGGTTTATTTCACTCTCAGCTGCTGCTAAAAATAATGAGACTTGGCATGGATTGTTGCTATTAAGGGGGAATGGGATGAAAATATAGGCAGAAGGGAGGCATCAGCTCACTCAGATATAGCGCTTTGCTGGTAAGGAAGATGATGTTGGCTTTCTGGCTGTTGGCTGAGACTTTTGGTAGAAGTTGTAACAATAGATAGAAACATTGTCCTGCCTTGTCGTTGCTGACTCCATAGATTTTTTTTTAACGTATTTAGTACAGGTTCTGCAGGTTCTCACTAAGTAGATTGGACTTGTAGTGATTCTCCCGTTTTCAGCCTGCCAACCACTGCAAATACAGGTGCGAGCCGCCACTCCAAGTCTCAGTCTTCATCTCATCATGTCCTAGGGGCGGGACTGGCACGGCACTCAGGGAATCAAATTCCGGCCACCGAGCTCTGCCTAAGCAGGCGCTTTAGCCCACTGAGCTATCTGGCTGGCCCAACTCCATTGATTTTTAATGCCTGGAAATGGAATAGCCATGAACTTTGATTAGCTTATACCTCTGTTCATGACTAGTATGTAATGATAACTCTTACCCAAGTTTGCAAAGTGCTGGTGGATACTTCTTGTTTCCAATGTTACTGTAACTTTATTTTTGCATTTAAATGGACATTTGACCATGAATTTGGTGAAAGATTAGAAATCCATAGGCAATGCTGGCAATTGAAGAATGATATTGAAATACAGTTTTACTTTAAACCTGTGTCATTCAAAATCACCTGTAGAGAACTATGCTTTAAAAATAATCCATTCGATCTTTAATATGAAATGAACACAATTTATATAAGCATTGTGCTAATGACATATGCCTACTACATAAAATAATTGTAGGAAATTATCATCAGTTCTTCTCCCAAGTCAAGGACAGTTGATGTGAGCTTAATTCTACTCATCTAGGATGAGTGTCTTAGTTACTTTATCATTGCTAGGACAAAGTACCTGACACCCATAAGTTAAAGGAGGATAGGTTTATTTTATCTCACAGATTATAGAGGTTTCATCCCACAGCCATCTGGTTCCAGGGAAGAGCAGCAGGGCAGAGAGACATGGTAAAGGAGAAACAGTCCATGGGAGGGAAGGCAGAAATCAGTGGTGCAGAAGCATCCAAACTTGATTCTCTGACTTTTATTCCAGGACAACAGTCTATTGAATGATGCCACCCACACCCAGGTTGGGCCTTCTCATTATCTACACCAGAACTGTGCTCAACCAATCAGTGGGAAAATTTAGTTACCACACACCCTTTATCCATATTCATAATACCCTCAAGGCAACCATTCCCCAAAATCCCCACCTGTGACCTCATGAAACTTTGGGAGGGTTTCTAGACACAAGCCATGACAAGGGGCATAATAGTAGCAGTATCCAGTTGAAAGGTAATCGCACAGAGTAAATGACATAGAGTTGTGAGAAGAGCCTGAAACAAAAAAGTACTTACTAATATTCTCTGGGGTACAAGGTAGCACAAGTTAATTTTCTCTAATATTGCATACATACAAAGTGGCAAGATCTATAAAAGAGATATTTATTAGTAAAAAGGTTCTTAAAAAAAAACCTATGGATATTGCCCGATTTTAATCAGACATTTATACATACTTTACTATGTGAATACAAATCATTTGAGAATAGAGAAGGGCCTGGTGCAGGACAGCTTATCAGTGAAGGGGAGCTCAAAGAGGTCACTGTCTTGCTGGGTCTCCATGACCTACGTCTAATCTTCAACAGATTTGCAATCCCAAAACTTTGGTTTTGTTGGTTAATAGAGACAGGTCAGACACTCAGAGGAATGGACCCAAAAACGTGAAGCTGGTAAAGTTTTAAGTCTCTATTACTTTAAAAAAAACCATGTGTTACACTATTTATAAATGCTATTTCACTTAACACTTATAAAAAACATTTTTGTTCTGTATGGAAAGAAGAGTATTTGTAGGAAGTTTAAATGACTGCTCAGGGTCACTCAGTAATAACAGATGACTCAGTATTGAAATTCAAATATGTACAACTTCAAACCCTTGTCTTTTTATTACATTCCAAAGCTTCCCTCATAGACTGACGTACAGCAAAACCACCTGAATATGGTTAAGTGACCGACTTATAAACCATAATAGCAACTAACTACTTCATAATGGTATTGCAACTTTTCCAGCGAGTGGAATACTTAAAACTACTATTTTGGATATTCAAATGCAGTGAAGAAATTACTTGAAAAGAAAATTTTTTTTTTTTTTGTCTTTTTTGAGACAGGGTCTCACTATACAGTTCAGGCTGGCCTTAAGCTCACTTTGTAGCTCAGGCTGGTCTCGAACTCACAACAATCCTCCTTCCTCAGCCTCCCGAGTGCTGGGATTACAGGCATGCGCCACCATGCCCGGCTGAGAAGAAAAATTTTTAATCAGAAAGAAATTCACTTGTGCAGGGGGAGCAATTCTGGCTTTACTGAATGCTCGATGGCTATTTCTCCAATGAGCCAATGTCTGGGGATGGCAAGATCAGCCAGGACAGTAGATCTTTGTTCCTTGTTCCTGCTGCTTTTCCTTTATTGTTTGCATGTCTTCTCTGTGTGCCCTGCACTGCCCTAGGAATCCACTTGAAATACTTAGGCTGTTCTGAACAGCGAGTGCCTTGGCCTCTACTGATCCATTTGGTGTAGTGTAATACACCAGTATTTCATCGAAGTATCCAGGGGCAAAACTCCAGATAAGTAATGGCAACATTGTGTGCTGTTCTGCCTTGTGAGCTTACTCCTTTATAGATGTTTTACAGAGGAAAGTCAACTCTAAATATTCCCAAACCATTGCCAAGGTAGCTACACATGACTTTAATTTTATAATTATCTCCAACATTCTCTATATCTGCCAGATTTCATATTTTTCTCTCCTAGATACAGGGAACAAAACAGCGCCAAATTCTTGGTTTTAGATTCCTTAACTAAACTGTATGTAAATCAATCTCCTTCTGGTGAAACATTTTGTCTTCAGATGAAATGATAACATTTCAGTGTTCTTTCACATAGACCCAAGTCTGATTGCACCTTGAGACCACAATCCAATGGCAGTCTTGCTGTAATTGGACCTCATGATTTCTCATTTTCCAGCCCTTCCCTTTCCCTGGCTTCCATAGCTACATAGTGAATTTATCCTCTCATTAGTTGTTGGACCTGTACTTCTTTCCATTAGCTTTTCTTTGCCTAGCTAAAATGCCTGAGAATAACGACTTAAAAAAAGGAAATATTTACTTTGGCTCACTGTTTCAAAGGCCTCACAGTGTAATCCACTGGCTCCAGTTCTTTGAGTTTGAAGTGAATCACATCACCACAGCAGTGGAATCAAGTGAAGAGGAGGTGCTCACCTCATGAGGGCCAGGAAATAGAGATGATGTCAGAGAGCGAAGGGCCAGGAAGGTCATCTCTCCAGGTCATGGAGAGGAGGTTTCCCAAGGAGACCTCCCTGCTAAGTCTCCATCACTTCCCAAAAGTCCATTTAGCCATGAATCTATCTGTGGAAAGAGCAAACCCATAGCCCACGCAGCCTTGGGGAATATTCCAGATTCACATTATCCCAACTGTTAATCATGGAGCTTCATCCCTGTCCAAGTTGGATTGTCTACGTTAATGCCATTTATGTTGAGTAAATTTGTGTTGACCATTCTTCCAGAAACATGTGAATTTATATAAATGGAAGACTTATTAAAAACTTGTTCTTCAATGAATTGGATATGCTGAATGATTGTTTATGGGAAGAATTCGTGGAACACTTTTGCATAGGCCCAATCCAGGAGCATCTATTGAACATATCATAGGAGATTGTTGAGATGGTCATTCTGGTATTATTGGAACTATTTGAATAATCTGGAAAAAGTAGGGACACTATTCTTTAAGGTTATTTTCCTTCTTCGTGAACTAGCAACATGTACTAGAAGGTAAAAAGATCCACATATATGGTAATAATTCTGAATTCACAACAAAAGAGGCCTATAGATAGTGGTTTATGAAAGAAGATTTCGTTTAGAAACACTCTATTGAAAGGCAACTTACTGCAGAAGTGTCTAAACTGAAAATCTTTGAGGTACTCTTCCAGTATAGCTTGGCAGTTTTCATATTTATTCTTCAATATGCATTGACTTTTGAGTAACATGAATTTATGGTGGTAATTAATTCTCCTTCCTCTCTTCCTTCTCCTCGAATTTTCTAGGAGGGCTATGAGCCATATTTGCTGATATTATTGAAGCAGGCTTCATAAATACTTAAGGAAAATTCTAAGTGCCAAGATAAACAAATTTGGAGATCTATCTGAAAACCTTTGAGGTACGAGTGATTGCTCCTTACGTACTGTGTTGTAGAAATAAGAATTTATATGTGGTAGCTAAAGTGGGAGAGGATTATAAAGGGACAGTATGATAAGACGGTAACCGATGACATATTTCATGAAGCATATACCACTGCTTACTTGCTATTGCCATCCTGTGGGTATGTACCATAAGGCCACTGAGATTTCTTGAGTTCGTGAAGGATAAATCAATCTGTCTTTACCTTATTATCCCTCTCAGAAACCAGAGCAATAAGGTTCACATAGTACCTGAGAGTCAGAAACTTTTACAAAAACAAACGCTATATTAAAATAAAACTAAATAGCAATGGCTGGTCATACACAACACCTGATAACATGATCACAAAACATATTAGAAATAATTTTTATCTTTTTTTCACTGAAAACTCTTAATTTAGTTTTTACACATTTTTACTTTTCTTAGGGAAAGATTTCTCATTTTTACATGGAATTTAGTTGGATAAGCCTTGTACTTATTTCATAAGGTAAGACGGTGACTACCTGATCTGATGAGAAACATTATTTCTGGTACAGAATTTGAAGCAAAACCAAAACGTTTTACAATATGAGTTTATAATATTGTGTGATGCCTCTGTAACTGCTCACAAATCTAGTGCCAGAATTTCATGTAACCCTAACAGATCTCTTTATTTAGCAGACTGAGAACTTGAGGATGCTTTTGGTCAGTGACTTTTGGTTGGGAAGCTAGTACTAGTGTTTCCCCAGCAGCCAACTTGCTCCAGGCTGAGTGATAAATAAAACCAACTTCTATGGATTGTATTCAGGTTGCAGTGACATTGCCAGCGAGAAGGAGGCTACCAGGTACAGCCCCATAACC
Source organism: Ctenomys sociabilis (assembly GCA_004027165.1). Taxonomy (NCBI): domain Eukaryota; kingdom Metazoa; phylum Chordata; class Mammalia; order Rodentia; family Ctenomyidae; genus Ctenomys; species Ctenomys sociabilis. The sequence goes on from PVKA01005093.1 coordinate 69,581, forward strand.
CTGTGCCCCCAGAGCCATGTGTCAAAAATAAACCTCTCTTCTCTCTGAGTAGCCTTCAGCACTTCCCAGCAGTGATCCAAAGCAGATTAATCAGCAGCCATGGTTGTGAACATATTGGTTTTGAAAAATCATTCCTATAATAACAGGTACTCTATTGCTTTATTATTTGGGGTTTTTGACAATTTTCATTATGAAAAGTAGAGGATTTCTACACATTGAAACAGAAGCAATCATGCTTTAGTAAGAAAAGTACCTATTTGGCTGTCAATCATTATCCTGTTGGCAAAAAGCACTCAGCTATGGTTTGAAAAACTGTATGTTAAAATAAATAGCCAGTGTGTGATTGCAGGTGGTACCCTGAAATCACACCCTAGCCCAGGCGCACAGAGACTCCCATTACCCAAATACTGTGGACACTGTGTTCACCAAAAGACTCCTCTTAAATTATAGGATAATTATAGTCCACTCCTTAATTGCTGGAGCAGAATTCCATTTTCCAACTTTAAATATGAAACAGTTATTGAAAATGCTATTTCTTGTGTTAATGAAAACAATATGTATTCTACCAGGAGATATCCTAAAAGTAAGCATCCTTCTCTCTGCATAAAATTTACAATAAATTTTAGGCACAATATTTTTCTCTACACATCCAATGGAGCTAATATTTATGCTTAAAATAAAAACAGAACATATTTCTTTTGTTACTATCCTAGGAGAAGCCTCAAAAGAGATGAAGGCTGATGCCAGACTATTCATAAATAAAATTAATTTTGTCTCTTTATGAGGTGCTCATAAATTATTTTCATTCTTTGGCTGAGGAGTCTCATTCCCTCATCTAATTTATATCATCCAGTTATTTTGACTTAGCAACAAGGATAAAGCACAACTTCTGAATCTGAAGTGTTTTCTATACAGATGGTAGCAGGCCTGATCTATAAATCTGGAAAAGGTAAAGATCGCCTTGGGTGACGTGGGGAATACATAGGCTGAAGAATTCAGAAAAGCACATTGAGAATGAGATTCATACAGGAAACCCAGAAAACAGTGCATCCCGAATTTTCAAGTGATAGAGAATGTAGCTGGGTTTTCCAGAAGTCTTTTATAGAAAATCCCTCAGAGGTCTAAACATTTCAGTGTTTAAATATTTAAATAACTTGTACATGTGTTTCAATTCTAGGAAATTTTAGGGAATAAAGCTTCTGACTAGAAAGTCACCCTGATAAGGAAACATGGGGGCGGAAGTGCTAGATAGGGCTCCTGGGCTGTGTGCAGCCTGGGGATGGAGAGAGGCTACTGAACAGCTGCGCCCCAGGTTTGGGCTTTCTTCAGACAGGCAAGCTGAAGGCAGGTGGAGGGGTGGGCACATCCAAGGCTTGCGTGGATCCTGACGATTTGAAAGTAGCAAAGCTGCTTTGGGAGAGGCGAAGCCAATTTTTTCCATGTAGCTTGAGGAGCAGGGTATGCACAAAGGAATACCAGCTCTGTCGCAGCCATCTCCGGTAACGCCGGCGTCTGCCGGTGTGTGATGGCTTTCATGCTCCTTGTCACTGGAAGGTACCAGTCCCCACCGTGTTTATTTGCTAGGGTGCCAACTAAGGAAACCCTCCTCTGCCCAGAGGTAACCTAGCTATTATTTCTCAAAGAAATCGCAGTACCAGTATTAGGAATCACAGTTCTAACCAAAACAAAATCGGCCCACTACGGTCAGGAGGCTCCCTTTATCTGTTTATTTATTTATCTACTTATTTATTTATTTTGCAGTACTGGGAATTGAACTCAGGACCTTGCACTTGCCATGCAGGCACTTATTCTACTGAGCTATCTCCCTGGCCCCCTTTATTTTTACTGAGTCGAGAACCACTACAGCAGGTCACCTCCTGTTGAGCTCTGCACTGGATGTGAAATCCTTCTGGACTTTTTATTCATTTTTGTTAAATGGCTTAACTATTGGAGCCAACTGAAAAAGAAAACAAGCACACCGTGTATGTTCCTGCATAGACAAGCTTTCTTCCTTTCTGTTTTGAATGGTGATTTAGACAGGGATAGGCGAAGACAAAGCCCTATGGGGGAAGGGAAATGTACAGCTTTTTGAGTGCTATAGCTTGTATCTAGATGTTTGCTTAAAGATTCCTGTACTCAAAGGTGGGGTCTTCTGGAGGTGCTTGGATCTAGGTTTGTGAAGATGAATTATGGGTGTCTGATAACTAAATTAGCCCACTGGTTGGTTTAACAAAGTTCTGGGTGTGGATAATGGGAAGAGCCACTCTTGGTGTTGGTGGTACCAACCAATAGCCTTGTAGCCTGGAAGGAATACAAACGAACAGAAGAAGGCAGGCTGGCTGCTTCACTGCTTCCTCCCTATACTTCATGAACTGTTTCTTCCCTGCCGTGTCTGTATGCCATCCTGCCCTGCCTTGGAGCCGGCTGAATATGGACTGAAATTTCTTCAACGTGTAAGCTAAAATAAATCTGTCTTCCTTTCACTTGTGAGTGTTGGGTATTTTATCTCAGCAACAGAAAGTAGGACAGTTGTCAAAGGCCAGTGTGCAGTGGGGCTGGGAAGTATGGCCAGCATGCTAGGAAAGCTCTCCAGGCTGAACCACCTGGAACATCGCTGTGACAGTTCTCTAAGTCTGTGCATTCCAGATGCCTGCCTTAGCTCAGTTAGCCTTCTTCTATGAGGCTAGCAACTTCCATAGGCACCATAAAAGAGAAGATGATCTTTAACAAGTGTGGTTACTAATGAATGAAAGCAGGAGATGGGAGTTTCTAGGAGAAAATTCTAAAGATACAGGGTAGCAATAGGCCCCAGAAAAGCCCAGACCTGGTGGAAGGTGAAAGTATGGACAAAAGCAATACTTTTGGAATTATGTTGATGGTATGGAGGATGCCAACTGGTGATAGAGAAAAGTGGGTCATGAATGATTCTGAAGCAGCTGGAAAACAGATATCAGGAAAGTAAGCTGGCCAATCAGGCTTTGGGGAAAGTATAACCAATAGGATTTGAATGATGTGAAGCACTTTATTGATTCATTAGAGAAAAGCTTCAGCTCCATTATAATCAGGGTCGTTAATATTTGTTATGAAAGCAAATAGCTCAAGGAATGGTTTTAAATTTGTTTACTGATGTATAGATAAACGGTGAGTAATACAGATTGTTTTCAGCATAATACAGGTATCTAAGCACAATACTGGGAGAATCTAAAATAACTTGCATTGCTGGAACTCTCCCTAGTGATTAGCAATTTCAACCCACTTAATGAGGAAACTGAGGACAAGAGAGGGCAGTATTTACCACTCTGCAGACACTGAGGGTACTCACCGTGTACCAGGCACTTGCTTGGTGCTGGGGATATAAAAGCAAATGGGATACAGTACCCATACTCAGGGGACTCTTAGCCAGAATAGCAGAGGGTAACATCCAGGAGGCAGGACATTGGCCCAGAGCATAATGAATGTCATGAGAAAAGCATGCTCAAGCTGCACATGAGCCCCATCTAGGTTTAGGAGAAGTTCTCAGAGAAGGATGTGTGCCAGCCCACTTGGGAAAGATGAGCAGAGTGACACAGCAGTCATGAAAGAGAGGCCCAGGAAGGCTCCAGTGAGGAGAGTTGGGTGCATTTAATACCTGGAGGAGTTAGGAATGCAAGAGGCAAGGGGATTCTAAGCCCAAGGAGAGCTGGGAGGTGAGAGCTTCCTGGCACCCACTTCAGTGCTATAACGCTCTGCCCACTGCCTGTGAAGATACAGTGCAGCAAGGGGCATGGCACAGAAGACATGCACATGGCCTGTGCATCTCTGGGTAGAGGCAGGAAGGTTGACCCAACATGTACTTGCAATTTTTTCTCCCTCTATTTTCCCTTTTTGAGGTACCATTAGCTTACATGAACCCTTTTAATTTCCTTCCAAACTATCTGTCATGTCATACCATAAAGCTCATGAGCATAGAGGAATTTTAAGGGATCATTTTGTTAGCCAAAGGGACAGAGGAGACAAGTGCGAGTGTGGGTCCATGGGGACAGCTGTCATCCTGGTGCAGCAAACTGGCCATTCTTTGTACTACTGCCATCAATTCTTAACAATGTGAGACATAAAATACTCATCCTGCCAAGACAAGCGTCTTCTGCAGGCCCCACCACTGACGTGCACTGCATGCGCAAAACCTAACCAGTCTCCTTCTCTGAATGTAGCTGCATAGCGAAAGCCAAACATAGGAACAAACTCTTATCAGTGTTTATCGTCCCTAAATTATCTCCGTGAGCAGTGGAGCGTCCTCGTGTGCCACGTGGTCTCAAGTCCCTTCCCAGTGAGGTCCCGCCACTCCTCACCAGGTGCAGTCCTCGCTCATCTTCTCAGGCAGGGCCATCTGGCACGTGCTCGGAGGAGTGAACACTGCGGGGTCTTTGATGCCTAGTTGCACATCAAAAAACCGTGTGGACAGAACTACACTGAAATTTTGAATGAAGGTTTCCTGGACAGGGTAACAGTCCTTGGCCGTATAGACCCCAATCCAAGTTTCATCTAGAAGAGAAAGAAAGGTGGCTTTTCAATAGTGACAGGCATTGTGCCTCTAAGATTTTTTCCTATTTTAAGTGCACACAATGTAAAATGTATCATTTTAACATTTTTAAGTATACAGTTTGGAAGCATTAAGTACCTTCATAGTGTTGTAGAACTACGATCACAACCCTCTAGAGAACCGTTTTATGTTCCAAAACTGAAAATATTGGCCAGTAAACAATCACTTCCCCTTCCCCACCTCCCCAGTTCCTGTAAACCACCGTGCTGCTGCCGGCCTGTGTGCACCAGACTCCTCGTGTAAGTGGAGGCAAGCAACATGTGTCCTTCACGACTGTTTCATTTCTTTTAACACAGTGTTTTCAAGATTTATTCATGGGACAGGCCAAATAGCTCAGTGGATTAAAGAGCCTCCAAGCAGGAGCAGAGCCCAGGGGTTCAAATCCCGGGCCTGCCATGCCAGCCTCACCCTGTTGGAGTGCGCTGAGATATTAATTGAGACTGGGTGTGGTGGCGTGGGCCTGTAATCCCAGCTCTTGAGAGGCTGTTAACAGGTGGATCACTACAAGTCTGATCTGGTAGTGAGACCCTGAACATCCTGTACAACCTTCCCTAAAGTAAAATAAAATAAATTATTCATAGTGCAGCACATAAAAGTGCTTCCATTTTGAAGCTGAATAATATTTTACTGTGTGTGTAGAATGCATCATGCTTATCTACTGATGAATATTTGAGCCATTTCAAGCTTTTGGCTGTTGGATTAATACCATGATGAACACAGATGTAAAAATATCTACTTGAATCCCTGCCATCGATATATCCAGAACTGGAATTGTAGACTACATTGTGATTTTTTGGGTTTGTTTTGACAAAATGCCATACTATGTCCCATAACATGAATGTTTGTGCCTCTTAAAGAATCTCAGAATTACAGGGAAGAGCTTCATGTAAAATGAGGTGAGTTGGATGCTCAGAATAATGGAGAAGATCTGGTCACTGAATTTTGGAAGTGATGTAAGAGAAGGAAAAAGCAGGACCTGATTCAGATCTGGGCCTTGGCAAAAAGCCTTCCCATGTTACAAATAATAGGATGGTCATAAAGAAAGTCAAAACCCACAGCCAAGTCCGAAAGAGTCAGAGGGGAAGAAATGTCCGCAGGGAACAGAAGGCTGATGCTAATATCCCAAAATCATATAATTAGCAAGATGTGTGGGTATCTAACTGGGTTTTCAACTATCTTAGCTTACAATTTCCCTCTCAACTTTCTTCCTTAAGAGATCTAACTCTTCCCCCCTCCCCTCTCCCCGGCACACCAAGGTGCAACACTCAGGTCATCCAGACCCTTACAAGTTCTTGCTGACTTCCGGTTGGACCACTCCTGGACAGTGATCTGCTCCTGGGGGCCCCCAATTGAGTACTCGTCTTCAAAGGTGGAGTTGTCAGGAATATCAAGAGGGTCCCAGGCTATGGTCAGGGGGATCTTTGAACACTGTTTGGTGGCTTGTTCAATCTGGAACATTACTCCATCCTTATAGAGCAAAATGTATTCAAATAATCTGGAAGAGACATTAAAAGAAAATAATTTGGGACTTTTATGTTTTAATCATCATGTATACTACCAATGTAAAAAGTCTAGAAGCCTTTGACAGAAAATACTTTTATAATTGAAAAAGATTTGCTTGCTTAGAAATTGTTGACTCATTCATAAACAATATTTTCACCAAACAACCAAATAGGAAATAACTAAACTTCAAACAAGAATAGACACTGGACAAATTCTTACCAAATAACTGTGATATGGGAGACAGGGTTAGGACATGAACAAAAGGAGGACAGGGCCCTGAATTTGCACCTGCTTTGTGATTTTTCCTTGAGCCACTAGGTACATTGAAGGATTTGATTCTCAGCTTTGTTGAGATTTTGTTGCAGCACAAGGTCAAAAAAATTAGAGGAGTACATCAAATATAAAGGACAAACCTAGTGAGGATGGGATGGGTGGCACCTCATTGCCAAAATGGCCTCTCATTGGTAACCCATGAGCTTTGTGGCACACAGTTGCCCAGAACACAGATGCTCTTCATGTTTCCAAGAAGGCCAAGACACCACGCACCAAGTTTGAGTCCCTAGAGCCACTGGCTTCCCAAAGCTGATTCTGCCTATAAGCTCTCATCCCTGAGCTCTTAACCCTCTGTGGGTGGTGTGGGGAGCTGCGGCTGCTGGTACCCACCCTGCTGGCAAACATGTCACTGCCAGTCCAAAACTCAAGGCACTGTGGCCACTAAGCATAGTAAGCATGGCAGCCTCATCTCAAAAAATGGAATTCCCAGGGAAGTATGAGAATGAGGAAGTTAGTGCAGCTTTGCTCAAGAAATAAAGATGTCCCACAGTAGATGGGGGCAGGGCATGGCTTGGTGCAGAGGCCCTGCCCATCCTGCAGAACTGGAAACAACCCCCAAGATGACAACAAAGGAGCTTATGTCATGATTTATTCCATGAGAGGAACATTCCTGGAGGACAAGCACTTGCTCTTCCAAATCCGAGTTTAAAACCTACCTTTTAAAGAAAAATATATTATAAACAGTAACAATCTGTGTGGCAAAAAATAACCCCCAAAAACCACAATTGCCAGCATTCTGTTTAGGTTTCCACGAACTATTATTCCATGAACATCACCTCAGTTTTACACTCAGCTATGCCCTTATAGTCCAGAAAAGATGAGAAGTGATGTACGAGGGCATAATAATATTAATAATAATAATAATAATAACTGCTAATGGTGGGAGTCCCTGTAGAAAGAAATGCAAATGTAAATTTGGTGTGCTGATGCTCAAAAATTAGGTTCATCTCTTGCAACACACACGCAGACTCCACAGAAAACTCCATTAATATTTACAGGAGCTTAAGGTACAGTGATCACTGTCTCCTCACAGCCAGTGAAGACCCCAAAATACTAGAACCTTCATTGAAGGAATACAGAAATATTCATAACAACTTTAGAGCATGGTACATTCCTAAATGTGGGAATCTGTGTCCCATTCTGAGACACTCTTGATGACGTGTGAGCTGCCCCCAAAGTTGCTACACATGCAAACCCAGGGTACAGAGATACATTTACCACTCTCCACACCATTAGCATCTCCACCCCACACCTTCCCAAGTCCTTGGAACTCAGCCTGGAAAGTTGTTGTTAGTTTCTCCTGATACTCTAGCCATGTATTTCTCAAAGTAATCACCACTCCTGGAAGGATACACAGCTAAGTGCAGAAGAGGAAGGATGTTCCTGAGGTGGCTGTCTTGGGTCCCAAATCCACTGGGTGGCAGAAGTAATACCTTGGCATCCATACTGGTCATGCATGGCCTGACTACCCTCGCAACAGCTACTGGACCACAGGTGGATATGTGATTAAGCCTCATAATCAGAATCTCCGCAGACTTGTGTTTCAGGGAGAGTTTTAGAGGGAAGTTAGCCTTTTTTACATACTGAACATGTTACATGTGAACCCTCAAGTCGTGGGAGGCTATTTCCCACAACATGATTCATGGGACAAGAACCTGGGTAACATTAGGGGTAGAATTTTATTTGCAGACAAGGTGGATTTCAAGCCAAGACTGATTAAAATAGACAAAAATGTTCAACTACATTTTTGTAGAGTGAGCAATCCAAGAGGAAGAGATACCAATCATAAATATGTATGTGCCAAATACCAGTGTACCCAACTATATAAAACAAATATTAATAGACCTGAAAATCAGATAAGCACTAATACAACTGTGATGGGGGATCTCAAGCCCCTCCCAAGTGTCACAAATAGACAGATGAACTAGAGAAAAAAATCAACAGTAAAATATTAGAACTGAATCAAACTTTTGAACAAAGGGACTGAGTAGATATCTAGAATGTTCCACTTCACAAAATCAGAATACACATTCTTGTAAGCTGTACACAGTGTATTCTCCAAAACACACCAAATATGAATTCATAGGACATGCTTAAATAAATGCAAAGTAAGTCAACTTACCCCTGAATATTATCATCTGATAGTGCAATGACATTGGAAATCAGTGGCAAAATAAACCACAAAAACTTTATGAGCACATGGGAATTAAATAATTCCCTACTGCACAACCAATTGGTCATACACAAAATTAAAAAGGAAATTAGATAGTATGTACAATTAAAAAATAATGCAACATACCACAATTTATAGGAAACAATGAAAGGAGTTTTACAAGGGAAATTTACAGTGGTGAATGCCCCTATCAGGAAGAAAGCAAGATTAAACAAGCAGCTCAATGTTGAACTTCAAGTGTCTAGTAAAAAAAAAGGTAACTTTGGGCAAGGAAGACCATTATAAAATTCAGAATAGAAATTAATGTAATGGAAAATAGGAAACCAGTACAAAGAATCAATGAGTCAAAGATTTGCTTCTATAAAAGATGAAATGAAATTGACAAATCCTTAAACAATTTTATCAAATAAAGGGGAGAGAAAGACTCAAATCCAGGCAATTAGGAATAAAATTGGTGAAATGACAACAGAAGGTCATTAATACCCACCTTGAGAACCTATATTGTAAAATAATGCAAAATGCAAAAGTGGACAGATTGCTAGATGCATATGAATTACCAATACTGAATCAAAAAGATACAAAAATAATAAATAAACCAATATCAGTTAATGAAAGTAAAAGTGTAATTAAAAACCTACAAACAAAAACAAGCTCAGGCCCTGATAGATACAATACTGGATTCTACAAGAAATTTAGAGATGACCAATGCTACTACTTCTCCAACTCTTTAATGCAATTGAAAGGGAAGCAATATTCCCAAATTCATTCCTTGATGCAAGCATTGCCTAGATGCTAAAACCAGAGAAGGCCTAACCAAAACAGAGAATTATAGGTCAATATCACTAATGAACTTAGGTACAAGTGTTCTCAATAAGATATTGGCAAGAAGAAGCCAACAAGTCATCAAGAAGATTATACACCATGACAAAATAGAATTCATCTCAGGAGTGAAGGGATGGTTCAACATATGCAAGTCAATAAATGTAATGCACTGTATTAACAGAACCAAGGATAAATACTGTGTGATCATATTAATAAATATAGAAAAGCATTTTACAAAGTCCAACGCCCATTCATGATATAGTGAAAGAGAAAGAAACTGCTCAAAGGGAAGAAATATTTGGAATGAGGGAAAGAAGAATAGAAAGAAAAAAGAGAAAAATATCGTTAAATGCACACAATGTATGGGGTAATTATACTGCTGATATCTACTAATCTATTGAAAAGGAACACTTCATGCTTCATCTTCTGTTCTTTTTAAATTTGACCAATTTTGCATATTAATATCTAGTAATCTGTACAGCTAATTTGAAAAAAACAATATGCAATATAACAACCATTACTGAATTCCTATAATCTTGTTTTTTTAAATTAATTTTAATGAGAAAGAAATAGCAATGAGACAGTTTCAAAACAGGTTAGTAGGACAGTAACAGTAATTAATACACTGCATATTATTGTCTTCATAGTAATTATTCAGAGGACAAGATGCAGATATAATATCTAAACACAATTAGTATAAATCTTTCTCCTCATTGAACTAAGAGAAAGTAGCTGTATACCTATTCTAACTATTTTGCATATATATTTCACTACAGAATGATCCTTCATTTATATCCCCTGTTTTGTTTTATCAGACATGGGTGTCCCACTGCCATTTAAATATTGTATGTGCTTGAATTCAGCAAAATAACCCTATATAGTTTAATAACCCATAATAGTAGTGGGTTATCAGCAGAACTGACAATGTCAGAAGGTTTTTACTTGAGCCTTTTATAACTCAGCATATTAATATGGCTTTACTTTTTATATTTCATGGTTATACTTTTCTGCTGAATAGTTAAAACCAAGTTAAAGCAAGACCTATATAACTAAAAATGTAACTTTTGTATCTAACAAAGTCAGTCAAATCCCATCAGGATTTGCCCTGAAATCCTGTACAGCAGTTTATAGATCTTTGTCAGTGTCAGCCATGTGGATGAGTCACAACCATTGCTTGACCGATTTGCTCTCTGTGAAAGCTTGAGAGAATGCCATTCTCTCTATCATTTTGTTTATTAAAATTCTTTATCATTTCTAATGATTTCTATTATTCTTATTCTCTTCAAGGAAACAAAATAATAAAGTTTCACAGAAAATCGCAATCATCTTTCTTGCAATCTAATAAAACTCATCCATAACAAAAGAACAGCCAACATCATACTAAATGGAAAAAGCTGAAAAGTTTCACTCTAAATCAGAAACAAGAGAAGGATATTCACTGTCACCACTCTTATTCCATACAGTTCTGGAAACATTAGCCCGATAGGAAAGAAAAATGTTAAATCATCATTATTTGCAAATGACATGATACTATACAAGGAGGAACCCAAAAACTTCACCAAAAGACTTCTGAACTTTTTTTTGTGGAACTGGGGGTTGAACTCAGTCCCTCATACTTGCCAGGCAAGTGCTTATTCTACTGAGCCATCCCCCTGGCCCCTAAGATTTCTAGGCTAAATAACCAAATTTGCCAGGGAGATGTTTCAGGAGAATAAGTGCTTCCCTGGAAAGCACAAGGGCCTGAGTTCAATCCCTGATTGTGCCAAAAAATAATAATAAAATAATAATAATAATAATAATAATAATAATAATAATTCACCAGTGTAGCAGGATGCAAAGTCAGCACTCAAAAATCAATAAACTTCCTGCACATGAGTAACAAATACACTCAGAGAGAAATTGGGAAACCATATCTTTCACAACAGCATCTAAAATAATGAAATATATAGGAATCATTCTAAAAAGGACATTAAGAGACCCACACATTGAAAATTATAGTACTATGAAAAATGAGACTGAAGAGATTATCAGAAAAGTGGAAAGGCATCCAGTGCTCTTGGGTAGCAAAAAGCAATACAGTGAAAGTGGTCATACTTCTAAATTGTTATACAATACCATATACCATTGCATAACAATAACACAGAATGAGTAGCATGAATGCAAATAGAAATTCAATATATTTGTTTAAAATAAAATATGCATGTGTCTGCTCCTTCTGAGTTGAAATTTTCAAACATCCTATGTAGTTAAAACTCATTAAGCAAGATACATTTTGAAACATTTCTGAGCCCTGATTTTCATAAATTTTAGTTGATCAGATCAGGAGTGAGATAAAATAAAAGAGCATCTTTAGTTAACCACTCATTATTCTGAAATAGATGCTTTAACAGATATTCATTTGGAAGAGAGAGTTAGATATGTATAAGTTTTATATGATTAGATTCACACATTGTGAGTTACTTAAGTAATAAATGCACAAAGATCTGTAGGAATAAACCTACTGAATACACACCTCACCTGTATAAACCTTCTGTTTATTACCCGTATTTTATGGATGTTTCTGCTATAAACATCTGCAAGCAGCTTCCTCAAGATGGAAGATAATAAAATGCAAAGGTAAATGCTCTTAGTTCATAATGTGAATTCACTTTTAATTAAAGAGGGAGATGTAGTGCATGTGGTTTGTATTGTCACTAACAAGGTAGACATTAAAATGATATGCAAAAAAAAAGAAAAAAATTGTTATACATATGTAGTGCAATCTCAATCAAATTTCCAACAGCATTTTCCACAGAATTATATAAAATGATTGTAAAATTCATTTGGAACCAGAAGAGACTTATTAGAGTAAAGGCAATTCTGGGCAACAAAGGCAAGTCAGGGGTACTTCAAAATCCCTGGCTTGAAGCTGTCCTACAGAGATACTATGATAAAAACAGCATGGTATTGGAAAAAAAGAGGAAAAAAATCTCTGAGTATCAATGGACTGAATTAGATGATGGAGAAATAACTCCAACATGCTCAGCCACATTATCTTTGACTAAAGAGCTAAATATCTTCACTGGAAGAAAATGCCCTGTTTAATAAATCTTGCTGAGAAAACTGGCTTTCCACATGCCAAAAATTAAAACTAGACCCATTTTACTCACCACACATTAAACTAAAATTGAACTTGATCAAAGATCTAAATATTAAAACAGAAACACTAGATATACAATGGCTAGAACTTCTAAAGAAATTGGTGTAGGCAAGGATTTTATGAACTAAACTCTGATTACATAGGAACTATCAGAAACGATCGACAAATGGGTTATAATCTTACTAAAATGATTTTACATAGCAAGAGAAATCAACTGAATAAAGAGACAACAACAGAGTGGGAAAATAATTTTGCCAGCTGTTCCTAAGACAAAGGACTGGTATCTACAATGTGTAATGTGCTTATAAAAGTGAGACACAGCCCCCCAAATTTAAAGACCAACCCAAAAATGGGCATCTGAAATAAAGACACTCCTCAGTTAAAGAGAAGAAATCCCAAATAAAACCATGCAAAAATTTCAGCATCACTGATCATTGGCGATATACAAATTAAAATAAAGCTAAAAAGACAAAAAATAAAAATAAAAAAAGCCGGGCGTGGTGGTGCATGCCTGTAATCCCAGCAGTCGGGAGGCTGAGGCAGGATTGTTGTGAGTTCGAGACCAGCCTGAGCTACAAAGTGAGTTTAAGGCCAGCCTGAACTGCATAGTGAGACCCTGTCTCAAAAAGACAAAAAATAAAAATAAAAAAAATAAAATAAAGCTAGATCGCAGTTCACTCCAGAAACAATGGCTGTTACTGAGAAACCAGCTAATAAGAAAAGCTGTTGGGGCTATAGCTATGGTAAAAAGAGCCCTTCTCCATTGTTGATGGGAGTGTTAACTGGTGTGACCACTATGAAGATCAATGTGGTGATTTCTCCAGAAGCTAAAGGTAGAGGTTCTATCGGCCTCAGCTATTCCCCTTCTTGGCGTCATTCTGAAATAATTAAAAACATCACAGCTCAATATAGGTGCACCCATGTTCATAGCACCAGAGTATGTCATAACTAGATCTTGGAAACCGACCAAATTCCCATCAACTGATGAATGGATAAAGAAGTTGTGGGGCTTTTAAAGATATATAATTGAGTACTCCTCACCCCAAAAAAGAAGGGTAGGGAAACTAGGGAGGAGTGGGGGAAAGCAAGGAAGAAAAAAGAAAAAAAATGACAAAAGAAGGAAAAAAAACTGGAAACAAAGCTGTGCGAGTGAGGAGGGGAAGCAGGGCTGAAGGGAGGGCAGGGAAAGGGAAAAATGGATCAAGATATGTCACACACAGGTACCGATTCTCCATGATGAGTGTGCTCATTATGTATTCCTAAACTGTGCCAATATACTTAAAAAATTAAACTAATAAAGTAGTAGTGGCTAGGCTTTGAGAAGAACTGCAAACAGTCATTGTATGCAAAATAGAACTGTGATTCATTTTTCTCAGGATCCCACATGGATGTACATGCTAACACTGCTTCTTGGTCAACTTTATGGATGGTCTTAATGGTGTCGTAGTGCCTCCTGTGCTCGTGTATGGATGGGTTAATAGCTAAGCTATGTTTTTCAGTCACAAATTTTTTTCTGTCACGAGGGCTGCAGCTTAACAGGAGCAGACAGAAGGTCAAAGGCAGCAGCAGGCCCAGGTGGAAATGAGTCATGCTGTGGGAGGGTGCGGCGGTCACAACCCTTCCACCCAAAGGCCTGGCAGGACTGAAGCCTGGCGCTGCTGTGGAGGGAGTCCGGAGGGCAAGTCATAAACTGCGCCCTTGGGGTACCGTCAGACAAGACAGATGCTGGGATGGGTGTGGAGGACCCGCGGGCAGACAGTCCTGTGGCTATTCCAGCAGGCAGCTCTAGTTCCTTGCTAGGCAGAAGGCAGAGGCAGCAAGGGTCTCCAGCAGGGCGGTGAGAGTCCTCCAAAGGTCACGTTCCTCACTGCTGGCCTCAGGGGTCAGGCCTGGGGTCAGAAGGCCCAGGTCTCAGAGCCAACTGATCACTCACTATTTGGGACAACAGATTTTCTTTGTTTTTGAAAATCTTCTCAGGCTGCATTGAGAATTTCTTTCATCTCTTGATTATTCATTTGCCTGAACATTAATCTCTTTTCTCTTCACATCTTCCAAGCCCTGAAAACCACAGAAATTTTTGTATTTTGTGAAAAAAGGTTTTTTAAAACTGATTCATGTTCAGTGTAAAAAAAAGTAAACTCAATAAATACAGAAATGAAAAGGAAACTACAAGTGACCCCTAAACTCTTGACAGGCTGTGTACACTTGTAGTTCGATAGCTCTCTAGGAGGCTGAGGCATGAGGACCAGAAGGAAGACCCCAGCCTGGACAGTGACTTAGGAAACCCTGTCTCAAAATAAGAGACACAAGGGATTGGAGGTGTATCTCACAGCAAAGAGCTTGGATTCTACCTCCAACACTACAAAAACAAAGACCAAGTCTGTGTACCTGACTAGGCATTATTTTCTTCTAGATATATCTTTATGCACATATTGACTTTTAAATTTGAATTTTTCATTGCAAAATTGCTTCTAAGTGTATCCTAACCATTTTTCCACGTCCACTTCTGTAACATTGCTATAGTTCTGCCATGTGACCAAACTCCAGAACTCTAGAAACCTTGAAACCATAAAAGAAACATTCAACAGTGAGTGCTGTTTCCCTCTTCCTCCAGCCCCAGACTCTTGCTGTCTGAGTTGGACAACTTTAGGAACCTTATTCAAGAGGAATAACACAATATGTATCTTCTGTCAACTGGATATTTTCACTTAATGCCCTTCAGGTGTGTCCGTGTTGCAGCCCATGCCGATGCTCCTTTTATTTTCAGGTTAACATACCAATGTAGAGACACACCACACTTCTTTTAACCATCCCTACTACGATAGATCCTTGGACTGTTTCCATGTTTTGGTCATTACCTGTAATGCTGCTGTCACTATGGTTATACTAATGTGATGTTGATGTTTATATGTGCACTACATGAGTGACTCTTATGATTTTGTTTTCTGACCTGCATTTTAAAGACAACAATTTACCCTTGATATCTTCTAAGTTAAAACAGAGACCAATGGAATAAGCTTTGCTCAATTTGCTATTATGAAGTAGCTTAAATATGCAGAAGAGTTGAAAGATCAGTAAAATAATCACCCCATATTTACTAACTACAATAAAAAAACTATTTACATGTTGCTCTATTGGCTTTATTTATTTTCCAAATCCTCCCTAAAGCAAATACATTTTTTCACATGGCCACAATACTATTATCACATTTAAGAAACTAGAAATCACGATAGGTTTGTCCCCATCAGTACTTTATATATAAATATTTTTTTTCTTGAAAGAGAAGTCATGATACCAAACACATTAAAGAATGCACATATTTTCTTTATGTCACATTCAAAACTTTTGATTGCTGAATAAAGCTTAAGATTTCATGGCAGATCCTTTTGTCCAAGAAGTGTAACACACTTGGGTTTGGAGTCACTGTGGAGCTAACAGTTCATTTGGAACAAGCCTGTGTGCTTTCCACTGCAGACGGGTGGATCGATTGCTAACTTCACTGGCTGCAGTTTGTCCTCAAGGCAAGAGCCTTATAATGTCCCGTCTTGGATTTAATTTTATCATCTGAACATATAAATCTCCTTAGGTTCCAAAGCTCAAATGATGTGGGAAGTCAGAGTGAGAGGTGGCCCTCCCTTCCAAGTCTGTCTCCTCATTCTTCACCACCTGCAGCACAGGGTGATGCTGTTCAACAGCTTCCATTTCATTTTTCTTCACTATATTTTGAAAGAGGGAGAAATAGGAACGCACACATCTAACCATCCATGCATGCCTGTAATGCCAGCTCTCTGGAGACTAAGGCAGGGGAATCCCAAGTTCAAACATAGGTTGGAAAACTTAGGGAGATCTTGCCTCAAAACAAAACAAAAAGAAGTTGTAAGATGTCTGGGATTTGCTCCATGTAAAAGCATTGGGATCATCCCATGTACCACAGGAAAAATAAGAAAGAATCTAAACAGATAATTCTTGAACTTGGGATCTCCCTGCCTCAGTCTCCAGAAAGCTGGCTTATTTCTCCTTTTTTTTTTTCATATCCAAGGAGACATGTTATATGTACTTTTTTGTACCTTGCTTTTCTATTCTATATTGACACAGAGAGTATTTCTTTATTTCTGCATAATAGAATTTTTAAATGTGTTTTATCTCTTTAATTTAATTTTTATTGTTTATTGGTAGTTTCGTTATACATAATGATAGCATTCACCATAGGGAATTGGTGCCTGAACGTGATCTATATTTTGATTCTTCTTTTTTTTCCCATTTCTGTCCTCTCCACTCATCCCACTTTCCCATTTTTATTTACAAAGCTTTGTTTCCATTTTACCCTTCTTTCATCTTTGTTTATCTTGTCCCTTCCTTCCTTTCTCCCTTTCCCTCTTAAGTGAAATAAATCAGACACACATGTGTAAATACTGCATTATCTCTCTAGTGTGAGAAACTGAAAGTGTAAATAAGAACCAAAATGTGTAATAAAATTTGTGAAGCAGGAAGAAAATGTTCAGTAGAATATATATATGTATATATATATTTTTTTATTTATTTTTATTTTTTTATTTATTTTTTTTTTTTTGCCAGAATCCTACTGATGAACACTGGGGTTGTTTTCCTTCTTTTGAAACTATCAAAAAGTCAAGATGCATAACCTTGTGCTATTTGGAGGTATGCATTTAAGGTCTTATTAAATGAAAAAAAAAAAGAAAAACAAAGTCAAGAGGGTTATAAATACTTATGACTGTGTTAAATATAATCAGATTTCCCCAAGTTGGGCTGTCTTACTTTGTTCTCCTATGAGCAACATGGGAGAATGCTGTTTTTTGGTTGTTTTTTTTTTACAGTGCTACTAGCCTAGTGTGTCACCTCTGATGGATTTTTACCATTTGACAAGTGAGGCACGAAGTGTCATTTTCAAGAAATGTAGGTATTTTTTCTAGAATGCTCTATACATAAAACACCATTACAGGGCCGGAGAGATGGCTCAGTAGAATAAGCGCTTGGCTGGCAAGTGTAAGGGTCTGAGTTCAATCCCCAGTTCTGCCAGAAAAAAAAAAGAGAGCTGACAGACTATTACAGGAGACTTTGGACATCTAGTGTGGAGTGTGAGAAATGTTATGAGGCTCTCATTCTGAGGAGTCCATACCTCCATAAGGTGAGGCCTCTTTCTACCTTCAGAGAGCGGACTTGCTCTAAATTCATCTTCTCTCATGATGGCTGATGGAATACATCTTCCTGTGTTGAAGCACATCAGAATTTATTTTGTCTATTAATTGATTTCATTTCTCTCATAGGCGAGATTTTTTCCTTCCAATTTGTCTCTCACCCTCCATGTTTTCTAAGTTGGTAAATTAATCAGTGTTTTGCATCTGATATCAGCTGGAGATATTTTCTCTGTCATTTTTAACTATTTATGCTATATCTTCTGCAGTACAAAGGATTTCAGTTTTGGCCAAACCATATTTATTGCTGTTTTGCTTCTGAGTTGTGTCATTCCTACAAAAATAGTCCTATTCTCAGACTATTTAAGAATGCATCAATCTTTCCTAGTATTTATCTTGTTTCCCCATATTTATCTTGGGAAGAATTGTGTCTCTATAGTATTTTGAGCTTATTTTTATGTATGATGTGATATATGGAATGAAAGTTATCTTCCAGTTATTACAATTCCCTTGCTTAAAAATGTTCATCTGTTACCCAAAGATCTGAGATTGCACTTCAGTATATATTTTATTTCCAGATGTCCATGGATCTATTTCAGGAGTGATTTAGTCAAATGTGTTCCTTTTTATGCACAGAGTCACACTGCTTGAGCTAGACAGAATAGTATGCCTCACTATCTGGTCAGTTTGCTACCTGATCTCTTTTCATATCCCAGATTTTTTCTACATGTTTATTATTTAATTTATTTCATATACAATTTATATTAAACATATTTAGCTCAAAAAAACACAACACTTTGGCATTTTCATTGGGATTGAGTAAATTTACAAGTCTGAAAGACTTAGTATCTTTGTTATGCTGAAAACTCTCATCCCTTCCCTCAAAACTATTAACTTCTGTGTCAACTTTATTTCAGAAGTACTTACAATTTTTTCTGTGTAAATTTTGCACAAATCCTTTAAATTTACCCCAGAGTAGCTTATCTCTTATTGCTGTTGCTAATTTTGATGGAATTGTCTCCTCCCATGTAAATCTAGTAGGTCACTGTATATGTGAAGACTAGTAATTTTTTTCATGTTAATTTTATACACAACTGACTACTTTGCTAGATTTTCTTATTGTTAGAATTTGTATTGGGGTCTTCTGTGTTGGCTGCATCCATACTGTACAAGAATTTTTCGCTGGAAGGACAAAACTCTTGACATGCACAATGTCAAGGAAGACGTGCTCATGTTGGTTCATAGTGCCTGGGGATTCGGTCCATGGTCAGCTGTAAGGCAAAAACATGGATGGGTATAGAAAGAGGTAAAGAGGCAAAGGCAGACTCTAGTGCCTTCCTCATGGGCAGCCCCATATCCTAGTAGCCATTTCAGCTAGGAACACATCTGTAGATAGACCAGTAGATAAGGATAGCATCCTCATGATGCTGAAAGTTTTCTGAAAACTCCATCTCTGAACACCTGAGACTTCAGGACACACTTTAGATGTAAACAGTAGCAAATATCATTGACAAAACAGATTTTAACCTCTTTTTTTCCAAACCTCATGTCTCTAGTTGTTTTCTCTTCTCTGGTTAGACTGGCCAAGAGATCCAAAATAATCCTGTTTTAT
Source organism: Ctenomys sociabilis (assembly GCA_004027165.1). Classification (NCBI taxonomy): domain Eukaryota; kingdom Metazoa; phylum Chordata; class Mammalia; order Rodentia; family Ctenomyidae; genus Ctenomys; species Ctenomys sociabilis. The sequence continues at coordinate 88,895 of PVKA01005093.1, forward strand.
AGAGGAGAGGAAATGGATATTCTTTGCATATCCAGGAGAGGCAGCAAAATGAAAAGACCTTTGCTGAGTGAGTGTTGGGAACCTGCACAGAAGACCCAGCAGGCAGCTCCTTCCTGCCCTCCTCGCCTACTTCTCAATATACAAGGAAAGTCATGTAGCTCATGTCTTTGGAGATAATTTTTTCTAACCATGGTTGTCTAGAGGAAAGTCTGCATTAAAACGAGGGCCTCCTCTGGAGATTTCTCCTTTCTCAAAGAAGTCTTCTGGAAATTTCTCCTTTTTTTCTGTTTCAGTGTACCTCCTTTTTCTCCCTCAATGTACGTAGGTAAGGACATGAGTCTGGAGTTGCTGGACAGCAACTTGACACAATGAAGCAACAAGTCAGCATGCAATTTGGTAATTAGGAGACAGTATTCTGAGACTAGAGAAGCAAATAGATAAAAAGCCTGGGTATTTGAAACTCCTGGGTGACACCTAGGAAGATACGTCAATTTGGAGTAAATGATAGAAGTCTGTAGCTCTACGAATGATTATTGAAATAAGTTATTGTCAAGGTTTATAGGGAAATCAACTTAATACAAGACACATAATTTATAGAATTGTTTTACAATATTCACTGAAAAAAGTCAAATGTACAAGAGTATAAGAGATCTGTCCATGCAGTGGAGATCCACAGAATCCAGCTGAAGACCTTGAATCCATAGTGATGTCCTGTGCAAGTTCAGCTGGAGACCTAGGGCCCATGGCAATGCCCTCCATGAGGCCAGCTGGAAGACCAGGACCCATGATGATGTCACATGCAAATCTCTATTAAGGATCTGCGCTGGAAAGGCCCAAAGGTCAGTGGTGGAAGCTAGAAAGTCTGTACCAGTGGGGTGAAGGATCTGTGCCAGCAGGCTGGGATCTGTACTGGAGCCAGGAAGCAACACTCAAGGGAAGGGCTAGAGCTCCCTGAAAGGAACCACAGTAACCATCCTCAGCAACAGCAAGGACCCAAGCTCTTTCAAAGATGACTACAGCTGAGTTCATAGCAAGAAACCCAGAGCAACAAACTTCTCCAGCATACTCAACAACATACGCTCTTCCCCTCCACTTCTCCTTCTTATGCTGTTAGCAACAATCCTCAGGTGGGCCTTTGGCACCCAGAACCATGCTGATTGAGTGCAGCTTAGTGTTACAAGTTGACCATTAATTAATCCACCACATAGGTAAAATCCACTATTTGATTCCTCACAATAACCCAGTGAGGTCTTTCTCTTATTAGCAATGCGCAGGCACTTGGCTAGAACCCACAGTACTGGAAGCCGGCCTGGGTGTTGGCGAACCTGACCAGCTGTTGCCTTGAGAGCCAAGAGGCAATTGCTCTTTGGTCCTCAGTTGGGATAGTCAAGAACAAAAGGAGTCCACTGTACAGTTTCCAGACTGCCAAGTTCATCTGGCTGACATGTTGTTAGCATTTTAATTTTTTGTAACAGTTAAGAAATGCGACCCCTAGAGCTTAACTTATTAGTAAATAATGAGGCTGGGATCAGACCCAGGATCTGATCAACAGATTCTTTTTCATTCTCTCACCCAAAGGTCCCTTGTCTCTCTCCATGGGGGGGAAGGAATGATTCTTCCATCCATGTAAAACTATTTGGCTGTCCACAACATATTAAATTACTGAGGAGGGAGTGAAGATAAATATTGTATTGTGATTACAAAAGAACTTTGGCTTTTAAGGAAGATATTGGTCAAATTTTGGATTGGCTAAATATGCAATATAATAGATTAGTAATGCATGCTGGTCCTCTGACTCTCAGGAGGAAAAACTGAGCTGCTTCCACTTGCTAGTCTGGTGTACACTGAGTTTAAGTCACACCCTACAGTAATTATGACACACAGAAAAAGAAAAAAACACCTTTAAAATTATGGTGTTATTCTGCCGGAAAGAAAGAAAGAAAGAAAGAAAGAAAGAAAGAAAGAAAGAAAGAAAGAAAGAAAGAAAGAAAGAAAGAAAGAAAGAAAGAAAGAAAAAAAGAAAGAAAGAAAGAAAGAAAAAAAGAAAGAAAGAAAGAAGGAAAGAAGAAAAAATAGGGGCTGGGAAGATGGCTCAGTATAAAAAGCACTTCCTTGGCAAGTGCAAGGGTCTGAGTTCAATCCCTGGTTCCGTCAAAAAAAAAAAAAAAAAAGGAAAGAAAGAAAAATTATGATGTTTGACACAAACTCATTGTGCACATTGACACCAATCATAGGGGACAAAAAACAAAAGTTAAATGACTCATGATGCAGCCCAAGGGAAAGTAAAAATCAAAGAATAATCATGTGTGCAACTTAAGAAGCCGTAGGGTGATGGGTCTCCAGCCACTTGGACTCTACTTCAAAAGAGGAAAACAGCGCTGAAGAGATTGAAGAGCTTTTTTTCTCCCCAAAAATATATCTCTATGGATATTGGCAGTGTGTAAGCATGCATTCTTTCACTGGATAAAAGATAAATTAAAAACAAAAAGAACTTTTCATGAGACACTAGCTCACACTGACTTTCACATGGCTGCATGGAGAAGCCCCAGCGGAGCTGAGCTGCCCACGCTGACATATTGCCTGACGATTTCTAAGCTATAGGACAAGTAGTTCCAAAGATGGGTGGCGAGCAGGATCACAGAGCCATCTCTGTGCTTCTAGCAGAAATGTGTCAGTTCTCACCATGCTGACAAAGACAGCTCACCTTCCAGCTAACACCAAGTGCTAACCCATAAGTCGTATTTCTTAACTTTCCCTGGGATTTGGGATTGACTATGTTTATGATAAAAGGAATAGTGTGTGTGTGTGTGTGTGTGTGTGTGTGTGTGTGTGTATCTACAAGGGTAGCTTTTATTAAAGAATGTGATTATCAAAATTTTTTTTTAATTTTCTAAAATTTAAGTTTGTGTAAAATTGTGTAAGAGAAAGTACCAGAAATAGTGACTTGGGAAGTGTTACTCTAGGTTTTAGGGGGGAAAATCATTCAATAAGCAAAAGATAAGAGATTTGAAGGACAGATGTAAGAAACACAAAACAAGGAAGTAGAAAAGGACTCTACAAAGAGTAGTGAGAGGAAAGACAGTAAAAATGACAGAAGTAGTAGATGAAGGACTGGGGATATAGCTCAGGAGCAGAGCACTTGCCTAGCATGTGCAAGGCTCTGGGTTCAGTCCACAGCATTGCAAAAAAGAAGAAGGAAGAAAGGAAGGGTGGAAGGAACAGAGGGAGGGAAGATGAAGAAAAAAGAAGGGAAGAGAAAAACAAAGGGAAAAGAAAAATAAAAGAAAGAGTAAAAGAAATTTCTTCAGAGCTAGACATAGCCTAGAGATAGTAACAAAATAACAAAAATAACATAAAAAAGGAAAGCAAAAAAATTAAAAACTAAGTCAAAATTAGTTTGCTATCAGAGTCTCCAGACATCTCAAAGTCATAAAAAATGGCTTAAGTAAACAAAAATTCTTTTTACCAATAAATTTTATACCACCCCAAAACTATCATTACACAAAATAGTATTAAGTAGATATTCTCAAATATTAGAGATCTCTGAATGTTTGCAACTCCAATCTCTCTGAAGAAAAGTAATTGAGTAAATTCTTTAGCTGACTGAAATATGAATCAAAATAAAAGATTCATTCAAGTAATAAAATTGTTATAAAAGACATTTTAGTGAACAATAAAAGGAGTAAAACCATTTATGTCCATTCTTTAGTAGAAGGGACATAGTAAACCTTCTTAGAAGTGTGTGCAAGCACACACACTATAAAAATTCCTATTTTACCAAGTGAGGCTGATGTTTTAGAGATTTGATTAGGGATCGTGGAAGAAGGGAACGCTACAAATTACTAAACACTTTAAATTCTTTTCAGCATACCAAGTGGAAACTGAGTAAATACTGAGTCTGTTCAAAAGGAGCTATGCTCTGAGGCCAAAAAAGTGGATTCTCATGTTTGATTTTGTAATTCTTAAAGGTGCCTTAAGAAATAACCAGTATGTAACTGGGACAACAATGGCAGGCACATCACTGATACAAGAACAATTTGTGACCAACGGGCCAGACAAGCAGAGAGCTCCATTAAGAGATGGAGGAACTTCTGCATGGAGAAAAAAAAACCTTCACACCAGGACTTGGTGCTTGGTGTAGACAGAAACCAAGTCTGGGGAAGGCTCTCTTCCTGGAAACCTCTGTTCCCAAAGGAGTGGGTTGGTAGAATCATCCGCTGGTCCATTACTCTTGGTCTGCTGAAATGGGAGGCTCCATTGTCTCCCATGTTTATGCTGTTTATTGCCCGGACTCCACATTTCAAACAGGATCTTTCTACCCAGCCTTATGTTGGAGACCCTGATTGTTTCAGTGAGGTAAACCATCTTTATGGGCGTGTGTGCTTGCTCAATTTGGATGTCCTGACCCATCAGCATCTTGGGGAGCAGAGCTTGTGATTCTAGAGCTTCCAAAAGATATCTCAGTCCAGAGCTTGATGGGAATGTCTTAGAAGGTGTAGAGTCCATGCAGGTACAGGTGGGCTGGCTCACCGTAGTCTTCCCTGAAAATATTTTCTTTTTTTTTTTTTTTGTCTTTTTTGAGACAGGGTCTCACTGTGCAGTTCAGGCTGGCCTTAAGCTCACTTTGTAGCT
>PVKA01005094.1:0-42955 GCA_004027165.1 Ctenomys sociabilis
GTCACCTCCACAAACTGTGATAAGTAAACCTTTCCTCCTTAAATTTGGGAGTTTTATCTCATTAATGAGAAAAGAAACTAAGCTCCTGGCATTCTCAACATTCTGAGGCTTTCACTGCAACTTGGTTTTACTCTTACAACTCCCTGCGTTCCCCTCTCAGACACACAGTTTTTTGGTCTCAGACTTCTTTGAATGTTGGCTGGAAAATTTTCTGATCCCAGCCCTTTCAGATTCTTCATGTGAGTTAACATAACATGACTAAAGCCAAGTTCTGTGACCAGCTTGCTCTGTAGGCTTGCACTAGTGCTGCAGTGACCTCTGAGTTTGTAAATGGCTAAGCATGGTAAACGAATCTCAGGGAAGTGACGCGGGTGATGGAGCTTCTCAGGCAGGAGTGGTAGACCTTCTTTTTCCTAATGAATAGTTATCCCTTTGAACTTTTGAACCTGTGATGTGCAGAGCCTCAGTGATTCATAAGGTGCCCTCAAGGCACTGTACAAGCACTTGGTTTTGTTCTAAAGGTCTTAATTTCTTTGGGCCCCAATACATCTGGCTTCTCCTGGGGCAAAGTTTTCTTTTGTAAACAATTTTATATTTTTATTTTGTCCCCAACTCTCACTATAAAACTCACTAAAAAAGATGGAAGTACTCATAGCCCAGTGGGGCAATCTTGAAGCTTCCTTTGCAAGTCAGTTACCCCACTATCTTTAGTTTCAATTTTACCCAAAGTCTCATGAAATGGAAAAAATACAGAGAAATGTTATGCCAGAGCTTAACACACATGGCCTCCAGTCCCTCTCAGGAAATCTCTTCAACTTCAGCATTATTGTCCACATTTTTATCACCATTCTGCTCTTCAGAGATCCAAGTAGAATCACCCATCAAACTTGATCAAAGCATTCTGGGCCTTGTCTAGCCCACATCTCCTAATCATCCCAAACTCCTCTTATAAACCACAAAGTCTTCTAAACCACGAGAATGATCCTAATCCTAGAGCCAAATTTCTCTGTAATTCAGCATTTGCATTATTGGAACACAGTATTGGTACTATACTTTAAATGAAATGTTTGTTTTGTTCACAGTTTCCACTTAATGCATAGTTAGATGGCTCCAAGAAATGGAAGAGAAAAGGTGCTCAACCAAGACCATCAAGAAAACAGGGCAAAAGGAAAGGACTAAGAATATAGATATACCATCTAAAGACATGGCCCTAGAGCCATACCTCTTCCAACGAGTCCATACATTCTAATAGCACATTCAGCTATGAACTCATCAAAGGGTTAATCCACTGTTTAGCATTCCCATGACCCAATCACCTTCCAAAGGCCCTGCCTTGGAGTACATGAACTTTTCTGAGAGATTCTAGATCTAAACCATAATATATTGCTTAGTACACACTCCATGACTGAGCATTTACATACCTCTCTAGGCATAGAATGTCATGGGCCCTCTTTCTTTTTGACAGGATTCTTCTTCTGCTTCAAAAGGTTTCCAAACTGCCTTTAATCTTAGACTCTTCTGGTTCCACACATGGCCTAGTGATTGTTTTGGTCTTCTATGATGTCAAATATTCATTAATTTTCTTTTTTATGTATTTAGTAAGGGTCTATAGGATATCACTACACAGATAGGATTCATAGTGATCCTGCTGTTTTCAGTCTCCCAAGTGCAGAGATCACAGGTGAGTGCTACCATGCTCAGTCTCAGTTGCTGCCTCTGCAGTGCCTTGGGGGCAGGGCTGGCACTGCACACTGGGAATCGAATCCTCGTTCCTGAGCCTGCCTAAGTAGGTGCATTAGTAAGCTGAGCTACCTGGTCAGCCCTATTAATTTTCAAATAATGTTTTCCTATGGCACTTTATATGTCTTTTGTCATGGTAGCAATGGATTTCACTAGACATTTTTGACATCAAAGAAAAGCAGTGAAGTAGAAGACAGGTTGTAATTCCATGCAATGGTTTTGTTATACTGGGAAAATGGGCAAATGTAAAGAGAACAGAATTAGTATAAGAAAACAGTCACAAAAGTGATTATAGACAGCCAGAAAATAAGAATGATTTTATGAATTAGAAGATTTTCATGACGCTCTACAACAGAGAATATTTGGAGAAAGGGAGAGGTATCAACTCTGACCTACAAGAAAGATTTCTGTACGATATCTCTGTAGTCATCTTCATTTGTCTCTGCAAGCAACACTATGGCAGCAAGTGACATTATTCTTTAAAGTTTCTAATGTGTTCTCTACATTCTATGGGGAGAAATGGGTAGCTGGTGAACTTCATGTTCAGAACTACTTGGATAAATCTGAGCTACATTTTAATTGCTTGGAGCTCAGTATATTGCATTACAATTATTTTGGTTTAATTGTGTTTTCCCTGATAAATTTAAGCTTCATGAAACTAAGAATTATTTTCACTTTGGCTTGCACAGAGTACCAGTTGCAGAGTAAATGGTCAATATTTACTAAATGAATAAAAAAATAAGTGAATAAGTACATGAATGAACATATTGTTATATATTTCTGGAACATAATTGAATTCGTCAAAAAAAAAAAATACCAGAAGCTAACAATTCAAATCTGCATAATTACTTATAAAGGGAAAAGTAATTACAATTAATTTTAATCTTCCTTTGAAAATAAATATGAACAGCTTCATTTCTGTAGTATGCCTTCTCTCATAATTTTGTGATTTTTGAGGAGCCACATTATTGGACTATGTTACTAATTTAAAAATAATAGAAATGTTTGGTAATTTTTATGCTTATAAGATTGTATATGTGTATAATAAGCAAAAGCTACGGGCAGAACATAAAATGGTTTGCTTGGCTTGATGTTTTTATAAAACAGGGGGATGGAGAGATTGAGATAGAGAATAGGAGGCTGAGGAAAGATCAAACATGATACTAGCTACAATGTAGGCTGGGCAAAAAACAAGTGAACTTTTTAAAGAAAGAGAGAGCTGGGGAGATGGCTCAGTAGAATAAGTGCTTGCCTGGCAAGCACAAGGGCCTGAGTTCAATCCCTGGTTTCACCAAAAATAAATAAATGAATAAAAAATAAGTAAATAAATAAAATAAAGAAAGAAAAAGATGGTTCTAAGTAGTAAAGTAGTTTATTCTTATGAAAATAAAAAAAATGACTGGGTATCCTTTTATAATTATTTTACTTAATAAATAATTTCAATGGACCAGAATGACTGTAACTTGCTTCTAGCATATGCTTAAAGCTCTCTGTATGTCTATACGAGAATTATGCTGTCTTTTCTTACCTCTTTTTTTTTTCCTTCTAATAGAAAAAAAGTCTATAGGCTATATCTTTTAGATTTTTAACTTCTTGAATTTTTAAAAAGATTTTTCCCTTGTTTTATGTGTGTTGATCATCTCTAAAGGCCTTAAAACTATTTACACTTGTACAAGGGCCAGCTAGATAGCTCAACAGACTAAAGCACCTGCTTGGGGAAGTGCAAGGACTGGGGTTTGGTCTCAGGCTTGCCCTCCTACCCCCGCCCCCAGGGAACACTTAGATAATGATTGAGACTGGGTGTGATGGTGCGGGACTGTAATTCCAGAACTTGGAAGGCTGGAAACAAGAGGATCACTATGAGTCTGATCTAGTAGTGAAACACTGTAGACCTTGTACTAAATACATTAAAACAAACAAACAAAAAACTTACACTTATGTTTATACTTAGGTTGCCAAACCAAAACATGATATATTTCTATTTAATGTGAGCCATGTATTATATTCCTCGAATGTCACTATGTCCTTACCTATGAGGGTAACCCCATTGTACAAATGAGTAAATGGACAGAGAGATAAAGCACCTGCTCAGATTCACATGCTAGAAGCCATCTGAGCCTGATTAGTCAGTCTAGCTTCCTGGCCTATGACTATAACCTCCGAGCTGTGATGACGACATAAATTTATTAAAACATTTTCTATTGGGCTATGATGAGAATGATTTCATGTTAAATACAAGTTACATTGCAATTTTGTGAGTCAAAGGATACAGAAGAAATTATTAAAAGAACTAAAACTAGTGTGCCTCCGTGGAACACAGAGTACCTGAATACAGAAAGAACAGCACAGTGTGGAAAAAAATTTCCAAAACAGAAAGGAGTCAGGCCTGAAAAGGCAACAACTCACGCTAGAAGGGGAAAGGGAAGGAAAGTAGCCATACAGCAAAACAGCGCATTCTGCTCAGCCAATAGCCAGTGCTAATGAACCCTGTGGTTTAAAACAGATCATTACTCCTGAATTTTATAAAATATGAACAGTATTTAACATACACATTTCAAAAATGCTTATGCATTAGGAAGCAGAATTTTCTGTACAGTGTATGAGTAATTATAAATTTCACATATTTCAGCAACTTTGCTTCTATTTATAAAGAAGCAGAAATTAAACTGAAACGAAAATCTTTTAGACTGACTCAAGTAAGTAGAAGAATTCTTGACTAATCTTAGGTCTTCAAGCATAAGATTATGCAATGGATTTCTAAGAGTGGAGCCCAAACCTAATTTAGAAATTATTACTCCAAATTATATATTTTCTTTTATTTATAAATTATGTTTTTTTGCTAGACAATTATGTGAAGTTGTTTATCTGATTCCTGACAATGTCTTGACAGTATGGTAAAGACTGAGGATTTTATTTTAGTATATATTATTAAACAATTTTGGTATGGCCACTTCTTGCATTCTTCAATACATAATATTCAAATATTAATATGATATCTAGAAAAAATGAGGTTTTTCACATCTCCTGTTGGACTTTATAGGATTTGCAAAGCCTCTAAAATTGTGAGAAATTGTTCAGTATATTTGCTCTTGTGAAAGTTTTTGTAAGATTCTCAGTAAGATCTATTAACATAAAAATATAAGGAACAAAAATTTATGCGACTTTAATATTTACATAGTTTACTTTCTCATAGATTATTTAAAGTAACACTACAGTCAAATCAATTTATGTGGGAAGCAAGAGTAATTTTTTGGACACTACAGAGTAGAAACATTGAATTAAGTGATACAATAAAATTATTTAATTGGGAAATATTCTGGAGTATTAACGTACTTGTTTAATGCTTTTATAAAACTACTGTTAATTCCTTTCTTCCTCTAACCTGACCACCTCTAGTAGAAATGTAACAGGAAATAGGACACCTTTATCTGTGGAAATAGGTTATGACTCTATCTTCTGACTAAATTGAAGTTCAAAGAGATGGGCCCTTTTCCACTATCAGGTGTATTTAGAGATAAGGAAATGAAAATCTAGACTTTTGAGGAAAAGAGAAGGGGAACATTCATTGTAGCACTAGTTTTTCATTAACCTTTTGCGTACTCTCTCAAGCCTATTTTTTCTGCTTTATGTTCAGAGTTAAGCAAAACCGTGAAAGGGTAGATATTTTTTGTTTAAATTTGAATAAATTTTAAACAATTACTTAACATTAATATACATTTGTTTTCATTTGCCTTGTTCAATGACTTATGGTAAAAGAAAAGTTCAGGTTCTGATTATATGTTCAACTACAATATGTACTTCAATTTTGAATGAACTTCATTAAACTTCTATTATAAAAAAGGACTATTTTCTATTTAGCCAAATCTTGTTGCCAGTTTGATCTCAGAATTGTAACTAAAATGTGTTTTTGAAGAAGAGGGAAAAACAGTGATTTTTAAACCTCTGTGCTTTACTAAAAATACTGTATCCTTTAACTGTTAAAGTACAAACTTAGAATAATTGAAAGCACAATGTCAATATTAAAGAAAAAAACATTTGCACAGCTTCTCTGTTTTCCTAGAGTAACTATGGCGATTCAAACTCTGTTCATGAACTTTTATTTTTGTCCCAGACACTTTTTGGTGTTCATTATGTTAAAATTACTGGAAAAAAAAACATAAATAGTCTCATGCCTAGGCAAAGGGATGGGTGGTCCATGATTTCAAGAATTAGTTACAGTTTTACTAATTAGCTCTTGTGATAGTCTTATACAAATCTTACTGAAAAAAATAGTCCTTTGTGGAAAGTTTTCCTTCTGAGAATGTGGGAACCTTTTTCTCTTTCCATGATCCTGTAAAGAGATTATATTTATACTGTAAATATAACAAATTATTTCAAATACTACATCAACATTTTGTCTGAAGTTTTAAATTCTCTTTTAATCAGGTGACATTATATATATATATATATATATATATATATATATGCACATTATATTCTATATATATATATTGAGACCATTGGTTTTCACAGTGTGATTGCATAATGTAAAGCACACTTTTACTTTACTTATTTTAGAGCAGTACAGCTTAATATATATATATATATAGTAATATTTAATAATATTCCTGAGAGTAGAAGCCAATTCTATTCTTTGCTTCATGAAATAATCTTTATATATCATTTATGTTAACCCTGCTATAAAACAACTGTAAGCTTAAAGAAATTAAAAAAATAAGAAACTAAGTAATGTTCCCTCAGCCTAGTATATAATAATTACTAAACACAACACATAATTATTCTTTCTTCAGCATCCTTCCCTCTCTTTGTGGGCTATAAACAAAATTAATTCACTAATAGATCTAGCTTAGTATCACTGACTAAATTGCTCAGAAATTTGGATGCAAATCACATTTTTGTTTTTCTAAACCTTATTGTACTTGCTTCACCTTCCATCATTTTTTTTTTCCCAGTACCAGGGATCCAATTTGGGATCTTGTACTTGTCAGCAGGCACTGCTGCTGCTGCTGCTACCTCCTCAGCCCCCAGAACTGTTCTTTGTCTGCAGTTAAAGCTAATGATGTCTGTGCACACAGTCACCTCTAGCAGTCATTTTGACAATAAGTTCTCAGGGAAACAGAATGTTCATCTGCTGAGTCTTTAGAATACAACATACAAAACCAGATAGAATGTGCAAATGTAAAACATACGAAACTAGATAGAATGTTAAAAAAAATGTACTTTTTGCAAGGAAAAGTAAGTCATTTTAAAAATATCTTCAAATGAGATCCTAATTTCCTTGTGCTATTGCTTAGATTTTTATTTGTTGAGAGTATTATAAATTTACTGCATAATAAAAGTACCTAAGGGCATGAATACAATTTGAGCAAGTCTAGAGAAGGGGTTTCCAAAACGATTGAAATATTAACCCAGATTCAGTCTTTTCCCATCTTTATTTCAAGTCCAAACAAGTATTTAAGAGCTTAATGCTTCAAAAAGATGTTTCAGGATTCCCAGTCACATGAAATTATAGAATATGTAATGTAAATGAAATATTTATAATCAACTGGAGAACCACAAAGTAATGATTTTTAAAAAATAATTGCAACCTAATGTGTCTGATGGACACCAGATGACATTTGCTTTTCTGTTTTTTCAGGTTTTTTTTTTTTTTTTTTTTTTTTTTTTTTTTTTTTTTTTTTTTTTTTTGTCTTTTAGAGACAGGGTCTCACTATGCAGTTCAGGCTGGCCTTAAACTCACTTTGTAGCTCAGGCTGGTCTTGAACTCACAACAATCCTCCTGCCTCAGCCTCCTGAGTGCTGGGATTACAGGCATGCGCCACCACAACTGGCTTTTTTCAGTTACTTTTAAACATAATTTTATCATCCACATCTATATTAAACTGAATCATTACACTGAGCCAGCTAGAATTTCAAACATATTGCCATCCTGAAAAAACAACAAGCTGTAAAAACTAAGCATTTATTTGTAGCATTAACTTGAAATATTTTTTGTTTGAAGATGGGTTGGTTTCAATTTCTTAATACATATCTTAGGATAATTTTATAGTAATTATGTTACAGAAATATTCTTTAATGTAGTCTCCCTGTTCTTGGTATTCATGTTTTCTGGTTTAAAAAGTATTGAATGGGCTTCAACGTGAACCAATCTTTCTTCTATTTATTTTGTTTTGTTTCATTTTGTAAAATTTCATTCATATATTTTATGCTTTGGTGATTTTTTTTTCTTTTCTTTTTTTTTTTTTTTTCTGTACCAGGGATTGAACTCAGGACCCTGAGCTCGCCAGGCTGGCACTTACTCCACTCAGCTAGCTCCCTTGAAATATTTTATGCTTTGCTGATTTTTTTTAAACATAACTTTTTTTATTTAACTGTATTTAAGACAGTGTTTACAGCATCTTAGTGATCTTCCTGTTTTCAGATTCCCAAGCACTGGGATTATAGGCTCTCATCACCATGCCTAGTCTCAAATTATCTTAGTGCATCCCAGGGCGTGGCTAGCACAGTATGCCAGGGCTTAGATCCCCAGCCACTGTGCTCTGCCTAAGCAGAGGCATTAGTCCATGGAGCTATCTGGGCAAAGCTATCTGGGCGGCCCTCAGACGTTTTGGATATATACAATGGTTGCTTTCATTACAGGAAATTTGTACCTGTATATAATACATCTTGCTTCTTTTTTAATTGTACCCGTCTCCTCTTCAACCTATCTTCCCCTGCTTATTGACAGAAGCTTTTTTTCCATTTCCACTTTCTTTTTCTATTTCTTTTCTTTCTTTCTTTTTGTGGTACCTGGGATTGAACTCAGGACTCTGGGCTTGCCAGGTAAGCGCTTATTCTACTGAGCTATCTCCCCGGGCCTCTTTATTTATTTATTTTTCTCTTGTCCCTTCTTTCCTTTTGTCTTCCCCATCTTTGTTCCACTTCTCATTTAAATATTTTTTCCCAACTCCCAATACCTGTTATATATTTTCATCCCCATTTATGTTTTTTTCTTACCCTAGAAACAATATGGTATTTAGACATATGTGTCTGAATTATTTCACTCAAGAGCATAGCCTCAGGGTGCATCCAGTTGGCTAGAAGTGTCTCAAGTTTGTCCTTTATGGTAGAGTTGTACTCCATTGAGCTAAAGACCTTCCCATCTTTTCTCTGCATTCACTGCTTGATGGGAACTTGGATTGCTTCCAAGATTTAACTATTGCAAACTATGCTGCTGCTGTAAATATGGTTGCGCACAGATGTCTATGCTATGATGGTTTTCATTCTTTCAGGAAGAAACTGAGAGGAACAGTTTGGTCAAAGGGACCTCTAGCAGACTAAAGCGCCTGCTTACCCAGGGAGCAGCAGCCAGAGTTCGAACCCTGTCTCCTGGGCACAGTAGCCCCATCCCCCGGGCATGCTGAGACAGTGATTGAGACTGGGTGCGGTGGCACATGCCTACAATTCCAGTGCTTGGGAAGTTGGAAGCAGGAGGATCATTAGGAGTCCAATTTATGAAGTGAGACCCTGTATACCCTGTACCAAATACAGAAAACAAAGGGGAGCCTCTACTACTAGCTTTTTGAGGCATCTCCACACTGTTTTTCATGGTGGTTGTACCAGTCTCCATTCCCACTATCACTGGAGAAGGGCTCCTTTTTCTGCACAACCCCTCCAGCATTTGTTATTGGTTGATTTCTTGATGACACCATTCTTTTTGGGGTGAGATGGAATCTCAGGATTGTTTTAACTTGCATCTCCAAAATTACCAGTGATGTTGAAATTTTTTTTTGTATATTTATTTGCCATTTGTATTTCTTTATTTGAGAAGTGTCTGTTCATGTCATGCACATTCTTGAATTGGGTCTTTAAATTTTGGGGAGGTCTGATTTTTTTAGTTCTTTGTTTAATCTAGATTTTTGTCCTTCGTCCTAATCTTCCTTTGGCCCTTTCCTGTTCTTCTTGTAGGTATCACCTTAAGTAGTTACTGTGAATGAATTTTCCATTGATCATCTTACTCATGCCTATAAACCAAACTTGACCCCTTGATAACTAAACTTAGACAAATTAAACCCTTTCTGTGAGCCTCCTTTTTCTCATCTGTAAAATCAGTAAAATGATAACAGTGGGAACCAGATCAGGATACTGAAGCAATATATGTGGTTGGCTTTTGTAAACTGCTTAGAATATGGTAGGGACTGGATATTAAACATCCAAAAAGCAGCTTCTTTACTAACTTGTTCATTTCTCCCTGTCTCACCATCCATTGTCATGTTCAGATAACTCATCCAGTGGACTTGATAATGGAAATGCTGGTTTCTTTCTCTGTTATTGTCTCTTTGAGATAGTTTCCAATACCAACAATACCTCTTATTAAAATTAAAAAGAAATTTAAAAAATTACTTATGTCATACAAAGCCTGAGACAATTTTATATGTAAATATAGAAAGGAAAAGCTAGTACTTATTGAAATAAATAAATCATAATTCCTAATATTTTGGTTAATATGCAAGAGTAACACAATAATTTCCTATAGGATTTTTATTGTAAATAGCTTTTTTAAAATATAAAGTATATGAGATCTTAGGGTTCAGAGAAAGTTGGATTTCTTTGTGCATCGAAGGTTTGTAATCAACTTCCATTGTTCAATGTTTAGTTCTAATTACCTCTGAAAATATACCAACTGCACATAGCAATAACTTTATACTTATGTTGACAAGAGGCTAACTACACTCAGAGTGCCACAAAAGCCATCATATCTAATCCCAATGGCTTGGAAAAATAACACTATAGAAACCTCAGCTTAATTTAAATCTGTAATAAGCCAGAGAAGAAAAAAAAACAGTAACTATCCCCAGATTAGTGTGCATTCTAACAATTCTAAAAAAATAATTACCTCAGCTTTCTTATGTGGAATCAATAATTTTGCAAGGCGCAAATTAGGATGAAATAAAAAGACAAACAATTTCACCACATAACTATATTGTAACTAAAGTAGTAAAATCTGTAACCGGATTTCAATGCCTCCTACCCCACCAAGTGGACTAATAGTGTTATTTTTGTTAACAGCTTAGAGAATAAAGAATCCAAGTAATAGGCTGAAGAGGCTTTTTCCATAGGAAAAATACTATTTCTTCCCAAACTTATGTCTTAAGATTTCCACCTCGAAACATTTAAAAATCAATGTAAAGCATCCTCACCCTCAGGTTTAAGTTTATGTAACTAGATAAAAGCATATACAAGCACAAATTTCTCAGCAGCTTAAAATTCAGCATACAAAACACTTCAAATTAACTCAGATTAGAGATTTGGAAAAATGAGTTGACTAAAACCAAGGTATAGAAATTAACAAATAAGTAGAACTTATTTATTTCTAAAATAAATTATGAAATTTTCACAAACTTCTATTTGCTATAGGTGTTTTATGGTGAGGCTTGCTTGCTTGCTTGCTTTCAAAATGTATTTGGTACAGAGTCTTACTATAAAGCTCAGACTTGCAGTGATCTTTCTGTTTTCAAGCCCCCCAACACTTGGATTACAGGTGTGCACTACCACACCCAGTCTCTGCAGCCCCGGTGTGCCCTGGGGACAAGGCTGGTGCAGCCTGTGGTACCACGGATTGACCCATTCCTACATTTGCCTAGGCAGGCTATCTTGCTGGCCCTGCGAATTTTTCTTTGTATTTCAACATAAAACCTTGAAAATATTTGCTAGAAGAAAAAAAAATATATACCAGCAATTCAAAAGTGAGGGTAGAATTTAAGAAAACAAGCTGAAGAAACTGAAACCAAAGGTTTGGGGATCAAAATTACTTTGGAAGTATTGAAGCACTGTCTGTGACACTGATTAAAAAGCTATCCTATCCCTTTAGCAAATGGAACAATTTGTATTTAATGAGAACAGGCATTAGACCAATTCCACAAGTGACTATGACTCGAACTAGTCTGATTATGTGACAATAAGCATAATTACAGCAAGAGTAAAGAATAAATTATAAGAACCTTCTTTATACCACATAATATTTTAAGTACTTTCACGAATTACTTTACTAAGAATTTCGTATTCCTTATCTCATTTATTCTTTCACTAGTTTTATTTATCATACATAGAAACTAAATGATGCACTAAGAAATTGTCCAAATTCAAACTAATATTAGTGGCCAAGAAAACGCCCTACCTAAATTTCTATCTCTAGCATTTATCTTTATGCACTGCTTTGACAATATTCAGTACATGTCAAATAAATACGTATAACCTCTGGTTATTATATATGCACACATTATTTTTCAGGAAAAGAAGAATCATCTTAAAAGTAAAAATCAGTTAACCTAAGAGCTTTAATTTAAAAGATAAGTGGCTTCAAGTATACCAGAAGGAAACTTATGCCAAGGTTCAGTGTTTGTGAAGAATTTACCACACACATGTTCATCAATGAATCTCTGCAGTGCTGTACTTCCCAGGCCCCTGCACTGTAATTCTTTTGTCTGATACCACTTCTGTCCTATTCCACTAAATACAAGCTCATTGTTAAGAATACCTAAAGAAAATGGAACAGTTTGTGCATCGTTCATTTAGATTTTAAAAAAAGAACGAAAAGCTTCATCGATTAAAAACACATCTTTTGGAGCTGGGGGTGCGTGGGTGAGGGGAAAACAACATCTTTTCTTTCTAATGGAAATACTTCCTAAAATTTAGTTATAAGATTGGCAGCAGAAACACGATTCAAGGAGTGCTGTCGAAGCTAGTAGTTATGCGCTCTCTCTCTCTCTCTCCCTCTCATTAGAGATTTGGAAAAATGAGTTGACTAAAACCAAGATATAGAAATTAATGAATGAGTAAAATTTATTTATTTCTAAAATAAACGCCTTATGAAACTTTTATAAAGTTTAATCTGCTATGGATGTTTTACGGTTAGTCTTTCTGTCTTTCTTGCATAGTGATCCTCTTGTTTCAGCCTCCCCAAAGCTGAGTACAAGCACGTGCTCCCACGCCGCTCTTGGCGGCCAGTTCAGTTTGCTGGGGGCCGGTGTAGCGCTTGGTACTGTGGCTGAACCTGGATCCTTGCGCTTGCCTAGGCCGATGCTCAGGCTGCTGAGCTGCCTCAGCCACCCCACATCTTCTGCTTTATAGTGCATGTAAGTGTGTTAGCATAAACGATTGCACACAATTCAAGCTCTATGGATTTTCCCTTTAAGGAATCTATTTTTTTTTCTCATTGTGAAAGCACTATATGTATAATAGTTTGAAAGCCTTGATCTGTGAAGGTTTGGTAAATTTTTCTTTTCCTTCCTGTCCTTGGGTATGCATCTATTTTTTTTTTTTTTTTTTTTTTTTTTTTTTTTTTTTTTTTTTTTTTTTTTTTTTTTTTTTTTTTTTTTTTTTTTTTTTTTTTTTACTTTTTTCTTTGAGGTACTGGGGATCAAACTCAGGACCTTGTGCTTGTGAGTGAGGCACTTGTACTTGGTGCAGGGCCCAACCCTGCAGCTTGGAGGTAGGGTCACCACAGCTCGTAGTGCCAGGGATTGAACCCAGTCCTTGGGTTTGCCAGGCCCAGTGCTTAGACCTCTGGCGCCTCATGCATCTGATGAACTAACTCTTGAGGCAACAGCTGAGGCTAGAATAATCTAAAGAAAATTCAACATTTCTGTCAAAATATGGTCTTCATAGCATTAAAATCATGAGAGTTGGGATATTTATGTATGCATCAATTGCTCTGTTTGTAACCATAACTGGAAGATTAGAATGATGGGAAAGTCACTCTTCTGAGTGAAAAGTGGTGACAGAGAAGTACTGACTCTTTCTGAAATGAACACTATGAACTAAAATGCTGTTCAAATACAGCCCAATATTTTCTTCTATGAGAATAAGGGTGTTTCTCAGAAGATCATTTTCTTCATTGGGAGGTAGAATTAAGAACAATGGTTCTCAGCCTGGGAAACATAAGAATCACGAGTGCAGCTTAAAAAAGTACCTATGCTCAGATCTTCACTTGAGCATTGTATTGATGTGAGAGGTTAGACAACAGATGTAGTCATTTTCAAAATTCCTTGGGTAATTCTCTTGTGCATAATAAAGCTGTTTTTCTAGACTCCTGCTTCCACTGCCCTCTTGTTCCTCTCCTTCCTCCTTATCTTGCTTTCTTGTCAATGACTTAAACTACTGACAACTACTGCTTGAAGGAGGAAGATTTATTTTGACAAAACAATTACAGTCCCCAACCACTGAGCTCCAAGTTAGAAATGGGGCAGTGGCAAAGTCCAGCTGGAGGAAGCTGCCCAAGTGGTGGCATCCCAGGAGCAGAGAGGTGGGAGGAGCAGCCCATAGAGGCGAACACTGCCACAACACACACCCTTCAGTGGATGAACCCAGAGATACATACAGGGTCCTCACAATTCAAACACTTTCCCAAAGCCCCACCTTAGATATGTGAGCCAGTTAAGAGAAGCTGCAGATCTAAAGCAGTATTCCATTGCCCACCCCTGACTTCTACTTCTCTTCTTCTTAATGCAATATAATATTCCAAGGTCTGGATTTTCCTTGGATACCCAATCTAGGTAATATTCAGTGATGCATTCACAAAGGCATATTAAGTCATATAAAATTAAGACTAATTTTCCAGGATGATTTATTTACATTATTACAGGACATTAAAATTGTTTTAATTGCATTTTAAAGAAATCTGGATTTTAAGCAAATCAAAAAGCCTCTGTCTACTTTCAGCTAGAAGCCTGTGTGTCTACCTTAGTGCTGGGTGACAGGACTGAGCCCAAGGTGCCAGGAAAAGTGAGACAGTTTGAAGTGGCCTTGGGACAGAGGTGGTCTGAGGTAAAAATATATTTAAAAAGGCCATTAAAATAGCATATATGGTAAGCAGAATGCTTAGGTCATTAAAAAAAGGAACCAGGTTAAAGTCAGAGAAACATAGGAACTTGGTTGCTTTAGACTACTTTGGAAAGCAAACATATACACATAAAAAATAAACTGCACAAATGGAAGAGTACCATAATCTTCTAATTGCAAAGGTAAATGTCGTTCATATCTGTTTTCTTACTCAAAAGTAATTACAGACTACATTTTTGCCTTCTGAATTTCCTTCTAAAATCTTAACTATGAGCATATCTTGTAGCATTATTACATGTAAATAAATTTATAGCACACACTCAATGGTAATACACATTTTAAATAATTAATTTTGAAACAACTAAAAGCAAACCTTAGCACACTCTGAAGCCATAAGTCCATGAACTTATGACTCCTTCAGCTAGCTCCATGGAAAATTGCCTCCACTAAATGCAGAAACTAGCATCAATTTATATCTCCCTTATGAGTTTTGTACTTTTGGAATATTAAGAAAAATTCTCTAGAGATGTTTAAATTCTAAAACTTAGAAGAAAAAGAGCTCTTTTTTGCTGGAAGCCAGACTGTAGCTTTTAAAACCTTTGTTCTCAGCGTTTGTGAAGTGTAGGATCTAAATAAACTCCAGGGAGATCCAAACTCCTGTGTGGACTTCATAAAATCCAAACTAGTCCAGCTCTGTGAAGTCTACTCCCAGCATAGATAGGCTTTGACGAAGAAGATTAAACTGAGATTAATCAGTTTAAGATCTGGAATTCAAAGTGTCCATGAATTGCCTATTGTTAAAATGGTTTATATGCTTTTATGATTTCTTGTCAGAGGAGAAAACCATTGTTCCTGAAGAAAGCTAAAACCTTGAAAATGTGTTGAAAGATTTGTTGAACAGTATGCAGACTGCTTTCAGTGTTACCGAGTTTTTACTTGGGAATTATGGCAAGAAGATGACACATCTTAGACTTATTCAGATAGAATGAGTTCTAGTAATTCTTCCTAACCTTCAAGAAAACTGTGCCCTGAAGAAGCAGAGACAAGAGGCAGACCCATGCTAGAAAGAGTCAGAACTCATGGAGAACTCACGATGACCAGTGTAGTACATTGACACTGTGACAAAGAACCTTGAATCCTGAGCTACATTTCCCTTATTTTACTTTTATTTTTGAAGAATAAACACAATAAATATTTTATAGTCCTTTCCAAAGAACCCAGCAAGCTTTACTTAAAACAACAAAAGTGGCCTCACTCCTCCTACATGCACTCATTGCACACCAGAAATTTAAACTTCAACTCATAGTGAAATTAAATTGAAAAGAAGTAAGTGTATTCTCATTAACAATGCCTTGAAATGAAGGGCTGTCTATGATAGGCATGGCTTCCCACCCTGGAGCCGCCCTTGGAAGCATCATGAAGCTGAGGGGCCGAGGATACAGTTCAGTTATAGTTCAGGGGCAGAGTGCCTGTCTGGGAAGGAGGAGGTTGTAAATTTGATTCCTGCCCCCATACACACACACAAAAAAAAAAAAAAAAAAAAAAAAAAAAAAAAAAAAAAAAAGAAAGAAAGAAAGAAGAAAAAGAAAAAAAAAATGCAGTATTACAAGTTCCATTGCAGGCCCATTGTATCTAAATCTGTTTTTAAACAAAATCCCTATGCAATTTATATGCACATTGAAATTTAAGGAGCACTATATCTGAATTCAATTTTTGAGTTTCTGCAAGTGTGTGTGTCTGTGTTTGTGTTTGTATACTGGTGAGGTAAAATAGTACTAGCAATATTTATTTACGCTTATTGATGTTGTATATTTTATTTTCTTCTCTCAAATGTGTGAATGCCATTGAATAATACATTTATGGACTTCTCCCAAAATTCTTATATACTCTGGAATGGTCTACATATCTTTACATATTTTTGTTTACATGTCTACAACAAGATCCCTTAAATATCTATCTCCATTTCTTGCAAAGTAAGGAAATCTTGTTTTGTTTCCCCTGGCACCGCTTCTCTCAGCAGGAAGATGGTACTTAGAGTCCTTCATAGTGGCGCGTCTCTAGGACACCACTCATAGAAAATAAGGGAAACTTGAAGTAGTGGGGCAGTGCGAGGGAAAATACTGCACACACCAGCCAACATTTGCTACTCTTGTTCTTTTCCCCTGGTTGAGAATTGTGGAGTTCGTGGTGGACCAAGACATGGCCACACACAGAAAACTAGCTTATTAACACTGAGCTACTTGCAGGTGGATATTTATTTAAAAGGTGAAAGATTTATACGATCTGAAGAGAAACCAGAGTTGCATATTTATCTAAAATGAAAAAAATAAACTTCATTTTTGCTGAAGTCATAATTTTAGAATCACTTATTTGTGGAAAATCATAATCAATGGATTTTTGTGGAATTCTTTCAGGGATAATACCAACATTTATTTTGTTCTCAATAAATAATATAATATGATTTTTGAGCAAAATAATTAAGTAGATCTTAATAGATTTCTGATTTTTTATTTTATTTTTTGGCAGAAACTGGGATTGAATTCAGGCCTTTAAGCTTCTACTAAGCCATCTCCCCAGCCTGAAATATTCTTAAAGCAACATTGTCAGGTAAAATGTACCATAACATTTAATAGACAAAAATATTAATTTATAATTTAAATTTGACTGACAAAGTTGAAATGTTTATCTTAATCTGGAAAGTATAACTTAAAAGGTATTTTGAAATAGTAGCCGTGGTACTGAATTCTGAATTGATTTTATTTTGAAATTTATACTATAGTTAAAATTTTTATAACATTTATATTGTAAGATAGTTTTATGCTAATTGGTTTTCTTACCTAACTGAAAATAAGTATTAAAACAATGTGTGTATTTTTAGATAAAATTTTAGGCATTGGGTATAGCTTCATTTTTAAGATTTTGCATGGCATTTTCTAAATGAAGTAGTTATATACTTATATTTAATTATAATATCAATATTTTATGCTTGATAGTGTTACTATGGAATTTCCTTTTCTATGTATCAATGTTGGTTTGTTAATAAGGGCATTTTATGTGACTTTTAAAAAATATTCTGGAGTCCCAATCAAGAATTCCTGTGTGCTTTCACTTTTCTTTTATGTTTCACAAAATGACAAAAGATAAGCAAAACTGAAAAAACAAAAGTTTAAAAAATTGAAAATAACACCAAGGGCTGGGGAGATAGCTTAGTAGAATAAGCACTTGCATAGTAAGGTCCTGAGATCAATACTGAGTACCATAAAAAAAAAAGAAAGAAAGAAAAGAAAAAGAGAGAAAGTAACATTAAAATGTTACAAGAGACAGTGAGACAGTCATTGACAATATTTACTTTAGTTTAGTACCTGTTTTTACAAAGCTCAAAAACACCATAGGGTAAATATTATTTGAGCTATGTCATGTCTCCTGAAGGTAATTGATAAGTGCTTACAGTTATGCAGTTCTGTATCTAGCAAGATAACAGAAATAAAGACATTCCTTTACTTCTTTTGAAAAATGCTAACAACAAAGAATTCAAGAAACTAAACAACAGAAAAATCTAAACCATCACAAACCAGTCAGAAGCATCTACTTCTATGAATTAAGATCTGTGAAGATGAGAGGACAGGAGAGGAATGATGAACAACTTCTCATAAAGAAACAACATTGAATCCCATGACCTAGAGGAGAAAAGGAGAATTGCTTAGAAGCAAGGTAGCTTGGCCTGCAGCATAGAAATTTCAAGGATTGCAGGCCCCAAAGTGAAGATGCAAAGGAAGGTCAAACTAGATAAAACTTGAGAGATGAGTTGTAAAGAGAAATTAGAGTTGCAAGCACCCAACTGTAGCTTCTTCATTTATCAAAAGAGGTTTGCTATTTATTGCTACACATGAGAGGTTTCAGAGGCCAAATCTGGGTATAGTGTGGAAATCAACTGCTGGATTAATGGACAAACTCCAGTATTCTAATATCTTATTGTCATCAACCACTCAGGCTTGCACCAAACCTAAAGCCACTAAGAAGGAGTTTAGGGGAGCATTGGGATACTCAGATCTATCTCTGAGAACAAAGCTACAGATACTGGTATTTGAAGAGCTCGTAAGAATAGGAAACCTACACCAAAACCTGTCAGATTCCTTTGCTTAATGAATTTTGAAAACATTCATTTGTTTTTCTCCTGAAAGAGTTTTTCAAGGACAGACTAATTGCAAAATTAGTGTAGCAATGCTGGAGATGGAATGCCTGGAATTTTCAGATTTAGGTTTTGAAATCTCAGAAGTTGATTTCCTGAGAAGTACTGTGGGAAACATGCTGTTCAAATGACCAGGTAAATGTTAAAACATTCAAGTGAAGTGAATAGCTTTTCAAATCAGTGGGGTACTTTGGATAGTGCTTCAGTATTAAATAAGAGGTATGTTTCAGCTTAGGTTTTACATTCCACAGGAGAGAAGTCAAACACTGTTATTCAGCTACTCATAATTACTTGCTATTAGGTGTCCACAACGGCATGAGTAAAAGAGTAGCACGAAAGGAATATATGCCTAAAACAACAAACTGTATTTTTCAGGTTATCTTTTAAATAGAACAGTCTTACGTAAGTTTATCAAAAGATTCTCTACTTCAAAACCATTTAATTATTCCTGCTTTACTTGACTAATATGAAAAGTTATGTCTATTATTTAAGCAAGTCATTTAATGTTTTATGGCACTTCTGTTACAGAATTCTTATTTTAGTTTTGATTTATTTGTGTGTAGGTTTTCTGTAAGAGTATACACTCTCTGGAGAAAAGAAAAATGTATTACATTTACAATGATTGTAATACACAACCTGTATATTAGATTCAAGAAATGCATTAAAGAAAAGTTCATCTAAACTAAGTTCTTCAATTCTGTCATTGTGAAGTAAGCATATAAAGTGATCAGTTTTTAAAAATTGGCAGCACAAGAAGAGCAGGGAACTGACAGCAACAGAAGTAGGATATTAATTAGTCCTTAAGCTTGTAAGTGTAATTAATTTATAGTTAATATATGTATAAACAACCATGTTCCTATGTATTTTTTTTTCTCTTGTACCTCAGATCAAACTCAGGACCTTGAACTTGCCAAACAGGTGCATATGCCACTGAGCTACCTCCCAGTTAACTATGTTCTTACTTATTGGAAATATTATGTCCTTTTCAGAGTTACATGCATTTATTTATTGCAAAACTATGGAAGGCTCCAGTTGTACAGCAGTGAGGATGACAAAAATAGTCACAATTCTTAACCCTCAGAGCATGTAATATATTAATAAGAATTAGACATATAGATTTTCCCAAGGAGTGGGATGCATAGAGGGGCTTGGGCTTAAATCTTTGCTTTGACACTTGCTGCAGATGTTTATGGACCTTATTACATAGAGGTGACATTTTGGGCAGCTATATGAAGATGATTGAGCCATCATTTCTTAACAAGCTCATTGGATGCAGAAAAACATGTAATTTTATTCCTCTCTAGTCAAAACCAGCCTAGAGACATAACGGGAAGAAACTACTGCAAAAATAACCAAGAAAAGGAAGTCCCACTCTAGGATTCATACACTTCTTCATTAAGTAAAATTTATTTAAAATATTGAATCAATTATGAAATTAATTAGTTAAAGCATAAATCACTTAAATGAAAATATTAATTAAGACTGAATTGCATGCAAATTTTTCCAAGGTCTTTATAACCATTTCCTAAGTTTGTAATTATTTCTAAAGATAGTACAATTTATTTTTGCAATCCGTACAACAAGTTATTGAATGTATATGAAAATCATAAAGCAGGTGGCTTCAATAATTTTCTCTTCCATAAGACATCCTATTTATTGCAGACAGCTCTAATTAAATTAATAGAAATTAGTACATGCATAAAAATGGAAAATATGAATATGAGAGCTACATTTTAGAGATGACTATTATGCATTGAGCAGTGTAAGAAAGCTAGTCTCTTTTAATTAAAGGTTTTATTTCAAATTAGACTTCATGGGACATAATAATAAAAATGTATGCTGAGAAAAAATCTTGAGAGGTTAATGTATTGATGCATATAAAGATTTAATTAAATTAATAAATATTGCACAACAGCAATAGTAGTTGTAATTCAGCTTTTAATAGTAGTGTTTTAGCTTTCAGCATGCACCTCGTTGCCCTATGGTCTCTGACTCATCAAGGTCTTTCTCTTACTAAAGCTAGGGAACATGCTCATATTTTACTTATCTTTACATGGCTTCTCTTGAAAGGAAGGAAGGAAGGAAGAGAGAAGGAGAAAAAGAAAAAGAAAGGAAGGAAGGAAGGAAGGAAGAGAAAGAAAGAAAGAAAGAAAGAAAGAAAGAAAGAAAGAAAGAAAGAAAGAAAGAAAGAAAGAAAGAAATAGTAGGAAATAAATGAGCAATCCTGTCCATATTTGTACCCACAGACCCCTACAGTGGCTTTCTGGCCGCAGGCTTCCTTTATCTCCCCCCCCTGATCCCTCCCCCCACAGCCCATCCTTTTCACAGCACCTTGATGTGTGATTTACACCTGCCTTCTTTGCCAAAGTGGAAGCAGTTTTACAAAGTCAAATGAGGAAAGGATGAGTTACATTATTTTTATAAAATTCTTGTGCTATAATAATATTTCATAGACATACTTGAGAGGAAAAGTACATAAGGAACATTTTGTTTTTTCTTGAAATAGGAGCAATATCCACTTTAATTATTCTCACGCAATTTCTTCAGTTATTGTTTGTTTGTTTAAGGAACTGGTGATGGAAACCAGGAACTTTGTATTGCATTACATAGCCAACCAGTTTTAGTCTTTGTTATGAGAAACGATCTTTTTAAATCATAAAATTGCCTATGCTGGCTTCAAATTTTCAGTCTTCATGCTTCAGCTTCACAGAGGGATAGGATTATACCCATATGTCACCTACCCAGATTCTTAGCAGCTTTGAAAGAGCTAAGTGGAATTTTCCTCAGACACTGAAATGACAATAACATGGAATGAGAACCCAGTGAATGTTGATCCTGAGAGACAGAAGACCCTGCTTTCAAAATTTTCATTTTCTTTTATTAATATTCTTGGAGATTAGGAACACTAAGTGTATGAGTATATGAATACCGTCTTATCATGATGGAAGTGGCCCTGCCACTCTCCCCACGCCCCCTACCATTCCGTACCCTCTCTTATTCTTTTGTCAGTTTTGCTTTCTCACATGCTCCATATTCTATTCTGTGGGCTCAATGTCCTGGCTATTGTCCTACTCCTAAGATTTCCCAAGAAGCAGAATGGCTCAGTAGAATAAATGCTTCCGCAGGCAAGAAGAAGGGCCTGAGTTCAATCCCCAGTTCGGCCAAAAAATAGAAGCAAAAGCAAGCCACTCAACTTTAGCAAACTGATTTTTGTCCTTTCTTCTTTTTCTTAAGCTTCAAATTTAAGTCCTCCCAATTAAACAAAAATGACCTGAAAATGTTCATTGTTACCATTTTGAGAACATTATCTGCCTTCCCTGGAAATTTGGAAGCTCCAAGCTAATTACAGCAACATGTTTTTTAACAAATGAAACATAGCAGTGGTGGGAAGATGCTGGAAAATTCATCCCTGTCTTGTTAGAAGATTTTCCTTGGTTATTGCAGTTAATCACATATCAAACTTTTGGTAGAAACAAAGGAATTATTTGGAGGTTAGATGAAGCCAAAGTGTACAGCTGGCTGAGTCACAAAAATAATGCTGCAGCCTGCAGTATTAGTTAATTTTCAGGACTTGTCTTAGGCCAGAGCTAGGCAAGATTTTTTTTTTTTCATTGTTAAATAGGATTTCTGTAGGTCATCCTTAAATTACCCAGATCTGTGAAGTACCTTGGGCTTTCGGTATATAGCATACTGTATTGGCCTAAAAAGCGTTGAGTTTATAATTTCCACCTGTGTTAAATGTATTCTTTAGTTCCAGGACACAGACAGAAGTATTTGAAATATGTAGTGATTTTTCAAATCCTGAACAGTCAAAGACAGTGGCAGCTCATTTTTAACATTTAAACAAAATACTCTGCAGATAACACATTTTTAAAGTATTTTGCATAAAAGAGGTGGATAGAAATTTTACATAATTATCTTTAGATATACTCTTTATTCTTAAAATTATTTTATTAGTTCATGCTATAAATTATGTATTATAGTTTACCAATATTTCATCTTATGCAACATGTATTATTTTTCTTAATGTAAGAAAGATATGAAAATTATTTTTGGTATCCATTTATTATATATATATATATATATCATGAGAATTTATAAAAAGTCAGATTATTGAACAGAATACCTTTAAGATAATAAGAAAAATAATACCACTTAGAAATAATGCTTTGCATTTAAGACTTATTATTCTGAAACACTGTCATCATCATGTTTTATTGATATATATCAAGGTAATTTTGTTTTATCTGATTTGATCATTAACTCACTTATTTGTGCTTTTAGTTTCAAGCTTGATACCCTATCCCATGGTAGACTTTGTGCTATGCTACTTCTGGAAGGAGAAAAGGTTAGAATTGCTGAAGTGAAGAAAATCTGCAAGAGAAAGCCTGAGGTCCTTCATGGTTGGCAGCCATGGCTTGATTTGGATTTGGCTTTCAACTGCTAACTCTCCAGTATCAGAAAAAGGGAAGCAATTGCTTTTGGTAACCTTGTGTGTATTATACGTGTGAGATATTTCAGCTACATTAGGTTTGAAATAGTTTGCCAAATTGACATCCGTTCTTAGTGATCCTAGAGTTACCTTTCAATAACTAATCCAGTCATTGTGAGCTGGAGGTGTCCTTTTATACAGTTTTGAAAGCTGGCCCTTTATATGAATCTACAACTTTTACCTGTAACTACCTCTCTGGGATGCTTTGTCAGATTTCCAATGAAAGTATGTGGTAATAATAAAACATGCCTGTAAATATCCACTTTGTCCAACATATGCAAATGAATATGTGTCACTTCCTCTGAGTTGAATGCATTCTGAAAGGTTATCTATGTCCTGTCTGTAAAATAGAAATATTATCAGAGAGCAGATCAATAAATGGTTGGTGAAGCTGTCATTTTTGAGGATAATAGTTTTCTAAATCATTATTATTTATTTTTGAACTTATTAATGAGGAGATTAAAACATAAATGGAATCAATAGCAGAATTAATTATAGAAAGATGTGCTTTTGTGCTGATAGTAAAACAGATCAGACAACTTATCAGGTTAAATTGTAAGGGAAAAATAATTGAAAAATCTAAGAACGAGGTCTTTTTTTATGGTGGCAGTAGATATTAGGTATGAAATCATCACCTTGCCTAAGTTTTATACTTAAAAAAAAATTTTGCATTTAGTACCAGGTCCACAGGGTGTGACTACCAAGATTAGACTCATAGTGATCCTCCTGATTTTCATCCTCCCAACGGCTGGGGTAATAAGCATGTATCACCTTGCCCAGTCTCCATCTCAGTCCCGGCATGCCCTGGGAGCAGAGCCATCATTCCCCATTGAGGATCAAACCCTGATCCCTGTGTCTGCCTAAGCAGGTACTTTAATTCCTTGAGCTGTCTGGCCAGCCCTATACTTTTGATTAAATAGGTCTTCAGGAAATCCAGACTAGGATTCACTAGCAATATTCCATTGTTAATGCTGTCCATTTCAATTAAACTCAAGACATCATGGTTCGGAGTATTTAACCCAAATTTATTAATGCTTTCCATGCAATATGTTAAATAGAAAATTGTTGTAAGTTACTTTGTTAATGTTTATCATGTTATACATAAATAAGAACTATTAGGAATGCCTTTACAATGAGCTGAACTCTAATTTGAACTTATTAATAAGGAGATTAAAAAATAAATAGCTAAGTTATTTAAAAATAACTATGGCTAAGCTCAGTGATTATAAACTAGTCATCATACCAATACTGGAGCTGTCAGAATGCAACCAAAATCAAATGAGTTGGTTTGTTACCAAAAATGATGGCTATGTCCACATTTGCCCTTCACTGGAGAGATAGCAGGTGAGACATTTTGACAGCCCCTGCCTGATGTATCACAAGAAGATGAAAACTAGCCGGTTGTCATCTGGGAGTGCAGCATGGTGTGTGTGTACCCGCTGGTCTCCTTTGGAGGAGGCCAAGTGAATATGCAGCTGCAGAGGGAGGAGCTGGTCTCCTTGGATGATGCTGAATCCGTTTTGTTGCTGCTTCCCATCGAATGGCTGACTTAGTGAACTTCGTGATGAACTGGACCAACTCCTCCATGATAAAATTAAAAACCCAAGCATAGACCTGTGCACCTGTCTGCCGGGCTCCCACATCATCAGTACCATCCTGAAAGTTGTCACCACACAGTAGGGACTCACCTGAGGGGAGTGCTCACCACTCACGTGCGAGGTCACAGCAGTGTTTCTCCCTCACACCAAAAGCCTGAGCTGGGACTGGCCCTGGAGACCACCTGTGTGGAGCCCGACCGCAAGGAGGCCCACGCCCTGGTGGGCCAGCCTCGCACAGTTCGCAACAGCATGAGGTTGCAAAGCCCCTCACTGTTGCAGAGCTGGTAAGGTTTGCCTGACAACACAGAAGTGAATGTTTAATATAATTGTTTCAACCTATGTATTCTTTGTCTCCTGCCTTTATATATATAATATATATAATATATAATATATATCACCTATGTACCTTTTCTCCTGTTTTTACATTAGGTATGAGGAGAAACGGTTGGGATTTTTTCCTATTTTAATATAAATTCAGCAGACAGAAGTTACATCAGAGAAGAAAAAACAACAACAAATAAAACTGGTCATTGTAGAAAATTAGAGCACAGAGTCTAACCAAGCACCCAGATGAAAGAGGTGTACTTAAATCATTTTAGAGATTGCATATTAAGTACAGGAAAAACTAATTTCTATGATTTATAATTAGGGTATATTTATATCTTATCTATAATACTTTCTCTCTCTATATATATATATTTATGTATAGATAGATAGACAGATGCATTACTGAGATTATTGTAGCAATCTTACAAGTTATTTTATTTTTCTAACTAGGAATATGTGCATCATATGTACAACTTTGGGGAAAAATTAAATGGATAGCTTATTCATACAGTCAACACACTCACAGGTAAAACTACTTTAATAATGAAAAAAAAATAAATATATCATTCATTATAGCACTTAAACGACAAGCTTCATGGCTTAAGATAAAAGTCTTGGTTATCCATAGTGTGAAGATCCAGATATAGCGAGCGACTTCCTTATGAGTGGTTCCCACACGAAGTTGAGAGGAGCAACTCAAAACTTTAAGATCTTCTACCCTGAATACACGTATCAGCATCACCTTGCTGTCTGTCTGAAGTTACTGTGATCTGGTGAACACTGAAGAAGACTCAGGAGATGGGAAGGAAGGGAGCCCATGTTCCAGGCCTTTGGAACTTGGGCTTAGCAGATGATAGTGAAGAAGGCAAAAGTTACGGAAGCTGTGGATCCAAAACTTGATGTTAGAAGAGGGATCTCTTAGCTCAGCTAATTTGTGGCTATGGAACTGCTGTGGAGTGTATGATTGCATCTCCCAAGTGTGTAAATTACAATCTTCATCTCCAATAGAACGGTATTAAAGGGTAGAACCTTTGCAAGTGATGAAGTCCCAAAGGTGGTGCTGTCATGCTGCCGTGAATGAAAGCAGTGTCCTTATAAAGATGTGCAAGAAGAGTGCTGTTCTCTCTCTTGCAGGGCACAAGGGCATGAGGAGAAGTTCACAGCCTATCCCTAAGAGAGCATCTTGTTAGAGCCCGGTCATTCTGATCTCGGATCTCCAGCACTCAGAAGTCTGAGAGGTAACTGGTTACTGTTTGTGAGACATTTCTGTCCATAGTAATTCCTTACAATGGTCCACACGAAGACAGGTGGCCTAAGACAAGTAATTTCATTTTGAAACTTTAGCATTTTAACATGTAGAAAAGGGACTGATAACACCCTCTTATCAGGGTAAGAATAGTACATCTAAAATTTCATTGGAGGCCAGTTACTATTAGGACTTAAAATTTTGGCAAAACACAGGCTCAGATAGAAAGTGGAGGTGTCAGTGATATTTAGAATGAAAACAATCAGAAAACTGGGATGAAGAACTGAGAAAATAATAGAGGAAGTAGGTGCTTTCATATTAATTTCCTTTCACATTCCTCACCTACGATCTGGCTTTGTCTCTCATCAGTGTAATAAAGAGCATAGCACACCAGTTATTGTGAGGGCTCTTCCTTAACAAACCCAGGGTCAAATCCGTCCTTATTGTCACTGAAGTCTCCTCCTCAGGGCAGTACAACCTTTGTTAGTGAACTTAATTTGTTCCTGGATTCTGGAAATGATGGCCACATCTGTGTTCAGCTCACAAACAGAAACAAAATTTTGCCAAATGCTTCTGTTTGTGAGTCCAACTTTTCAGAAATAAAAGTTTTCATATGCTGAGATGCCACTGTATTTGACTCAGGTAACATTATATTTTTTCAGTACCATCTCTTAGTTTGCCTTTATCCATTGCTAGCTCTGAATTCCTTAGTTGTTCCATCCAGGTCATCACTTATTCCCCAAATAGTTTACTTCATCCCCTTTCAAATTCTTTTATCTTTCTTTTTTTTTTTTTTTTTTTTTTTTTTTTTTTTTTTTTTTTGGTGGAACCAGGTATTGAACTCAGACTCTTGAACTTGCCAGGGAAGCACATATTCTGCTGAGCCATCTCCCAGGCCCCTCAAATTCTTAGTGGTAGAAAAATTTTATTAAAGGTATGAAAAGAAATAAGCTCTGCAGTTTGGGACAAGAAAAAAAAAATAGGAAAAGAAATAGATGTGACAGGGCCAGCCAGATAGCTCAGCAGATTCAAGTGCTTCCTTAGGCACACCCAGGGGCCAGGGGTTCAATCCCCAGCCTGCTGTGCCAGCCCTGCCCCTGGGGCATGATTGAGACTGGGCGTGGTGATGCACATCTATAATCCCAGTGCTTGTGAGGCTGAAAACAGGAGGCTTACTATGAGTCTGAGCTGCATAGTGAGACCCTATAGATCCTGTACTAAATACATTTTTTAAAAAAGAGAGAAATAGACTCAACAGTATGAGAACAGGCCATCAGACAAGTGAGAACACTGGCAAAATTTCAGTGTGTAGAATAAGCATTTGCCTGGCAAATACAAGGCCCTGAATTCAATCCCCAGTTCTGGAAAAAAAAAAAAAAAAAAGGTTAGCAGGTTATCAGTGTGGATTGTACTCCTGGAACCCCCTCTCCTCAGGCTGCTATCATGTCCTGGGGCTCCTGCAGGAAACCTGCTTAGGTTCTGAGGAGTCCACATGCAGGGCTTTGGAAACTGCTGCGTGCTACCTGGGCCTCAGCACATCAAACTACTCCCCCAGGCGGTCTTGCCACACTGGAATCTGTTGTCTTGCTTCCCCAGAGAATATTCTCATAATTCTTCATGGGGTGCTGGGGAGTAGACACCTCCTTCTTGCTATACCTTTCCTCCTGTGAAAGGTGCTACACCGTACCTACTGGAGCCTATGTGCATTCCACTTGGGGTGTTGTGCTCGCTGGCTGGGCCAAAGAAAAATAAAATTTTCTGCTCATGTCTGTCTAAACCAGATATGTCACTGTGTTCTCCAGTACTTAAATCATGTTCTGAGGTGGTTTTCAGGTTCTTTCTATCCTGAACAAAGAATCAAGTGCAAATAGTACTGAAGTATATGAAAAACAAAGGAAACAAAGGCTGTGCAGAGTAGATTTAGACAAAATAAAACTAGCAAAAAAAGGGTGTGAGGGTAGGCCACAAAGCAAGAACAAATATGGTGGCCTATTTTGCCCATTTTACTTAAATTTTATTTTATTCCATTCATTTCATCCAATTAAATGAACTCTCATGATTCCAGAGAGGTTGGGAAGACTCATTCTTTGACTTTAAGAAAGTTTTCTTTTAGTGGAGGGTATTTTGGTGTTCTCAATTCATGTGATGTGATGCTTTTAAAAACACCCATTACAGGACTGCCATAAATTCAAAATTCCTGACTCACATTCCAAAGCCTCTAAACATTTCCCCACGGAGGTCCTACAAGTTTTCAAATTCTCTTCTCACATTCCACACGCTGTATTTTATCCTTTAACTATTTGTCCATCAAGTCTCTTTCTTTTTTGCTCATAAAATATTTTCTTAGTTTCAGGCTTCATTATTTCGTATCTGGATTACTAACTCTGTTTTTTCTCTAATACATTTTTGATAAAATATCCATGTCGAGTACAAAGCTTCATTAAAGCTAATCTAACTGATCCACCGCTGGGTCTCTCTTCATCTACAGAGCTGAGTCTCATCCTTTAATGCATGGCCAAGACCACACCACACTTATTCAGCACTTCGTGCTTTGTGCTTCCGCTATACAAATTCTAATTGCTCCTCGTGCCATTGACTGTTCCTGATGCTCCCTGTTCCTGGCACTTCTTTCCATCTACCTGTCTTATTTCCTTTCTCCCTTAGTGCTCAGTTTGCTAACATTCATGCCTTCAATCTAGACAACCCATTGCATTCACTGGAAAGTTTTTATAACTTCAAAAAAGTGGTCAAGTTCTCTTTATCTTTATCTCTAGAAAAGAAGCATCTAGCTTTCTCATATGAAATAGCCTAGGCCATGGGAAGACAATATTCTAATTGCTTTTAAATCCAGAGTACTTCATTAAGGAGGGATGATTTTTGGCAGGGGCTAGGGCTGGGATTCACACTCTGCACCTGTCACTTGGGAGGCAGGTGCTGTGCTGCTGAGCTCCATCCCTGAAAAAATCATCCTGGCTTCTGAGCAAAGTTTCTTCATTGTGCATTCATGCATGGGACGCAGCACTTCCTGCTACGGAGTCAATTTGGCAAATTTGGCTGTTGGTTTTCCAACTGTCTAAAGTTCAAATGACCTAAAATTTGGTCCTTTCAAAGCAAGGATTCTCCTGAAGCCAGAGGAAACATTGTATGTGCTTCAGGATATTATTTTTTCTTAGGCATATTTTGTAGTAAAAGTTTGGAGTAAAAATGTAGGAGAAGCCAGTGCAGTGGTGCTCTGGAAATGTGCTAGGCCCATAAAGTATAGGAGGAACTAATGATACAGAAAACCTGGTGGTAGCAGTTAAAGGAGGTCTAGCTGTCATTCGAACGTTGTTTCTGTAGCTCACTGAGCATTCATTTCTCATTATTTTATTGAGAAATTTTCTACATTTTAGATCCTACAAAATGCTCCATCATACTATTCGTATTTTCATAGTTTTAAGAAAGGGGATTATGTATATGTTCATTCATCACTAAGCTATTTATGTGATAGAAAACTTTAATTGATGGGAAAAATTAAGTGCTTAAGCTAAATACATCTATAACTATTCAATAGCTGTAGGTTCTTTTTGAACAACTAAATGTCAAAATAGCTTTGATTTACATAATTAAATTTGCCAAATCATTAGCTCATAATATAATGCTTTTGGTATTATTCAAAAGAGCACAACAACTAAGCTTTTAATGTTTCAAAATTGACTGCAACACTGGATACAATTTCCACATAATCACTAGAAAGAGCTAAATAAAAATGATTTATTGACAATATGTTGGAATGTGTAACAGCTTCCATAGGTCTTGCTTTAAAACACCCAGTTAATGTTTCTATTTGGTGCAGCAATTACCCCAGCACCCTTGAAAATTATTAATGCTTTCAATGTGCAGAGGCCCAGTCCCTCACTGATGTGACAGTAGCATCTTTCATGTATCTGAAGATCAAGAAGACTGAGCCAGATTTCTGGGCTTCAATTTTGGGACACTCACAAATTTACTTCAGTATTTCAGTTTTGATGCTAAGTACTCAGTTCAGTTCCTCTTGACGTCCTTGTTAAGGCCTCAGACTATGAGTGAAGAACAAATTACTTTCTTTTTCCTGCCTAGGATGGAGTCCAGGGCCTGTCCCCTGAGCCACATCCTCAGCACCCTTGTTACTTTTGAGTCAGTGTCTCACTGTGCTTCCCAGGCTGCACTTTAACTTGTGGCCCTTCTCTCTCGGCCTCCCAAAGTGCTGGGACTACAGGCAGACTAAGATCCAGCAGTTACCCTCCTACCTAAAATCTATTCTCTCAGAAGCATGACTTTGTAACAGACATTGCATGTAAATTGCTAGGAAAAAGAATCCAAAGACAAAATGTAAGATTGATCATATTGAAATTATTACATTGATTACTGAAGCACAAAATTACTGTCAAATTTCTGTACACATTCCATGTTTATATATAAATTCCATCTTTCACTCCTGACCAGTAACACTGTTCTCAAAAACACGCTGTGCCACAGACCATACATGCAAAGCAATAAATCCAACCTGTCTTCAACTCACAAGGGCAGGGCCTGGAACAGGGACACAGTTTCAGTCCTCTGAATGCCTTTTAAGGAAAAAGCTTCCTGGCTCTGGGCATGGAAAGTGGCCCCCACTTCGGACCCATCTTGTGAGGATGAGAGAAATCTCTATTTGTGGTGTCTCTGAACTTCATTCATGCAGTGTCTGGAGAATACTCAGTCATGGTCATGTGGCTTATTTATTTGGCCTGCCTATGGCAGAGTACTTACATCAACAGATTTTTTTTCTTTAAATTTTTTGGTTCAACTTAAGCATAAGTAGTGATGACATGCATGACAGGGCATTTGTATCTGCACATGATATACCTTGATTCATCATTTTTTCTATTCCCCTGCCCTCTTTTTGAATACCCTTATGATCCCTATTCACAAAGCTCACTTTTCATTTCATCTTTCTTTTCTCATTTTTTCATTCCCTCCCTTTCTCCTCCCTTTTCCTATTTCCTTTTGTTTTTAGAAGTTTATTTATGTTTTGAAATATCTATTATACATTTATTTTCTCATTCACAATTTCAATTGCTCATACCAGAGGAATAATGAGATAGTTACATATGTGTGTTTGGTTTATTTTACTTACGATTATAGAATCAAGGTCCATCCATTGAGCTATAAATACACCAATTTTATATTTCTTTAGGACTGAGCAGTATTCCACTATGTTTAAAAATGAAAACATCTTTTTTATCCATTCATTGGTTGATGGGCTTTTGGGTTGCTTCGAAGATTTAGCTATTACAAAGTGTGCTTCCATAAACATGGGTGTGCATATATCACTGTGGCATGATGCTTTTAATTCTTCTAGGAAGATCTAAGAAGAGGAATATCTGGGTCAAATGGGACCACTCAACCTAGTTTTCTGAGGACTCTCCACACTGACTGGACAACTCGCAGCAGCCTGGACAAGTGCTTGCCTATCCTAGGCCCTCACAGCTAAATTTGCAAAAAATAATTGGCAAAAATTGCTTAAACATGCATCTTAACATGCATTAGCTTTTTGGGAGACATCTCCTAGGCTGTGTGATAGGACTCCGAGGTCAGGTTAGGCATTATGTGGAAAAGCTGAGTACAGCAAAGGACAAGTGAGAGGAGGAGGTGCAGAGGAGGAAATGCAAACTCACAAAGGGTGGGTTAGAGTGGCACTGCCAAGTGCCCTTCATCTAAGAATAAATGCACTGCACAGTGAGCCAGTGTTTACTCAGTGTCCGGAGCAGTGTGCAGTGTGTCACTGTGATGCCAGATCCTTTCTGTCTCTGTCTCTGCCTCTGCTTCTGCCTGACTTTCTCTCTTTCTCTCTCCCTCCCTCCCTGTTCACATTCACTACTTTCATAGCTCTAGATTCTATCAGCCACAAATATAAAAGATGTGGGAAAAATTGCTTCAATGCTGAACATGTCTAATTTTCCTTGTCATCACTTCCTGAACAACACAGTAAGGGAACTATTTACATAGAGTTTTCATTTTATTTAATATTATACTTATCTTGATATAATTTATGATGTTAAAATGCACAAATCATATGCACATGCTTCATATTTTATATAAAGGACTCCAACATAGGAAGATTTTATCTGTGCAGAACCCAAAAACCAATTCCACAATGCTAGTGAGACAACTGTTTACAAATAGCTTGGTCAAAGAGTACATGTATATTTTATACATACATACATACACAGGTTATTACATATATGACAAATAATGTATATGTTTATGTATATCTGTATATGTCTATATGTACACACTTCAGTGCTTAGATTTCTCATCTTCTTCCCAACCTCCGTAAATATATCTGAGAAAAAGAACAGTATAACCAATCAGCACAACATTGATTGTTGGAAATAGGCATCTAGATCTTTTTCCTCAGCTATAGACCAGAATATTCTGTACTCTATGCCTCTCTTAAATGTTTCTAAGGAAGCTGAATTGTTAGTATTTCTAACGTTGAACTCATCGCCGGCTCTCTATAGCAGTTCTTTTTACAACGTGCCTTCTCTCAGCTCCTATTTAGGAACTTATCTTCCTGGAATTCATACCATTATCACCTCTCTCTTTGTGTGAGCATAGTAACTTTTAATAAAGTATTGCTAACATAAATAATAGCTATTCAATGAGATGTTTTTCAGCTTTTCAATGGATAAAACAGGCTTTTATGTCTTGTTATGAACAGATGTGCTTCAAGATACACCGTTATGCAAAAAAGGAAACTTGAAGACAGAAGACAGAGAGGAAGATATGATCAGGTTTATATAATAAAGATGATAATAATAATAATAACACTAGTAATTATCTGGAGCAACACATGCGAAAGAAACATATAGTGGCTATGTGTGGATATTTAGAGTACAAAAAATGTACATTTTTCAAAGTAAGTATTTAAAATGAGTTTTGAATAACATTTATTATTAACAATAAAAAAACACAAGACAAGTAATTGTCAGACCGATTTGCCCAGCAACTCCCTGGATCCCCTGCCCCCAAGTCCGCCGAGCAAGTGAGAATTTTTCAAAACTCCCACCACTAGAACCACCCTCACCCGGCCTGGTGAGTATGTGGGAGAGTTTCTGCACTCCCCAGTGCTCCCTAGACCAGGGACACAATAAAGGGGAACCACAGGCTCACAGTTGTACCAGAACTGCAGCAAAATGGAACTGAACACAACAGGCCAGGCATAAATGGATAATCTCAAACTTAACAGATTGGCACCCGAATCTCATAATACGCTAGGGACATAACTGCACCAAAGCTCTGCGCCAAAGGTCAGAGGTAAGTGCTACACAAAATGACAAAGACAAGGAGCAAAAGGCAATCTCAGGCCTCGAGTCCACCAATAAGTGCAGAGGACACT
Source organism: Ctenomys sociabilis (assembly GCA_004027165.1). Taxonomy (NCBI): domain Eukaryota; kingdom Metazoa; phylum Chordata; class Mammalia; order Rodentia; family Ctenomyidae; genus Ctenomys; species Ctenomys sociabilis. The sequence continues at coordinate 33,814 of PVKA01005094.1, forward strand.
AGCTCAGCTGAAATGAATGAATTAACAGAGGCAGAAGCAAAGAAACAACAGCAGAAAGGTATAGAGGAACTCGGACCAGAATTAATGCCTGAAATTATATATAAAAAAAAAAAAAAAAAAAACACAAGGCAAGTGATCAAGTGAGACTAGATTATACACAAGAAAATGGAGAAAGAGGATAATTAAATAGAGATACTTAAGAGATTTAATTAGCATTTGAATTGTGGTTCTCCCAAAGATAGAGGCCCTTAAAGAATAAGCATTGCAAGCATAAGGCTGCTCACTTTTTATTTTACAGTAAATGAGAATCATGCCACTGGCGAGTATGATGAAGTAACAATTGGTTTAAGTGATTAGCCTTCCTTTGCTACACACTCTGCTGGTTTTCCAGCACCTTCAGGCTAAAACCAGTGCCTGAAAGTTCAAGGCCACCCACTTGTCTCAGAGGTCAGTGCTTGGAGAGAAATGAGGAATGGGGTGTTTCACTCAGTAGTGGGAAGTTGCTTAAAACTGAAGGAGAAAAAAGGAATTAATGAGCCTTAAAATTACCCATGCAGGAGGAAGCTCTTGTGATTCTAAACATGTTCTACCAATGGCAGCTCTGTGATGTTGATTTTAGAAAGATGACAGCTATTTTCTGATCATTTTCACCTAGTGTCTCTAGGTAATCCTTTAAAATCACTGCAGTTAAGGGACTTGCTGAGGAAAGAATCCATCGTACTGCATATCGCAGTTTGAAGGATCAAAGACGCTGATGACCATGACAACGTAAACAATCTGGGTTCAACCCCTGCCACCACACTCAGCACTGGCCCAGCCCCAGGTGTGCAGAGCCTGGGACAAACACCCAGTGTGGTGGGACACATCTGTAATCCCGCAATGGCGAGGCTGAGAAAGCAGGATTACTACTGGAAACCAACGGCACTGACTGTGCTTGAGGCGCAATGCATATGATGCTATTTTGACAGGAACACAAAGTAGCTCCAATTCTCATGCCAATTTTAACTAACGTTGGTCTTTAAAAATAAATATGGAGTGTCTCAGTTACAAACAGCCACTGTGAGACATTGGCGACTGTCAACAAGCTGACCCTCAAGAGCTGAGCAGAAAAGCTCAAGGTCAGATTCAGTAACAAAGCATCTTCATAAGACTCTGCCATAACTCATTATTCTAAATGCACTGGATTATATTCGCTTTTTTATTTTAGGTATACTTAAAATTAAGCTAAGTACAAGGCTATTTGTTTTGTTTTGCTTTGTTTGGCTTTGCTTAGTTTTATTTTTCCTTGAATTTGCTTTGTTTTGCTTTGCTTTGTTTTGGGCCTGAGGACTCAGTCAGGGCTTCCCACACTGTTAGGTTAACACCACTAAGCTGTGCCTCTGAAGTTAATGGTCAGATGAACATGATTCGTAATGAATTCATCAAAAATTCCTATGTCCAAAGTCTGAGTACCATGGCATACCTAAAATTTCTAAGAAATTTGTTTATATTTTAGGTCCAGAAATATGTCTTATCCAGTAGAATAAGATCTTTGTTTAGATGTAGTAGTATTACACAATAAAATATTCTCCTTTTTCTCTTTAATCATGGAGCTTAGGGCCAGCGAGATAGCTCAGTGGACTAAAGCACCTGCTTAGGCATGCACAAGGACCAGGGTCCCATCCCCCATGCCATGCAGGTCTCACCCCCAGGCATGCTGAGCCACTAGGAGTGGTGGTTCACAATTGTAATCCCTCCCTGGGGAGGCTGAGACAGGAGGATCACTACTAGTCTGAGCTACATAATGAGACCCTATGCCAAAAACAAAAAATTAAAAAAACAAAAGTAAAATAAACATTAAGTTTAATTATCCTTAATTGAAATCTCTGGTCCATGATACATCTTCATCTTGGATTCCTCCTTTATTTCTTTTTCCTTTTTGTTTGCCTTCATCTCTCTTTTTGTTCCCTTTTTGTTCATTTGTGAATTTTAATGATGTAATAAAAAAACTCATACCTTAATGAAAAACTAAAAGATCACCACAAACTCAGTGGACCTATGTTCTCTTCTCCCAGCTCATCTTTTTCTTTAATCTCATGGCTAGATAAACCACAACCGAGTATTGATATCGCAATTTCCTTCTTTGAAAAAAGCTTCATGTATGGCATATATTCCAAAAAAATCTAATGACTTTTTATAAACTTACTTTTATAAATATTAGAGTGATTTTGTAGATTTTGATGTTTTTCATTGAATCACTCATTGAGTATGGACTACTTTCATTTAGCTAGAATCCAAGCACTTTTATGACTGTATAATGTTCTCTTATTTAGTAGATTATGAATTATCTCTTTACTATCCTTTTATGAGAAAACACAGCACCTCCAACCCAGAAAATATTAATAAAAGAAATGGTTGCATAAATTCATCAAAAATGTTCATGGCAATACTATTCATAACACCAAATCAGCAATCCTTTTAAGTTTCAATGAGAGGAATTTATGGATACATCTAACATTTTTTTACAGACACCTGTTGTGAAATCAAGGGAATATTAAGATATGTCTGTTTCTCTCTCACTCTCTCTCTCTCATTTTTTTTGGCATAACCAAGGATTGAACTCAGGCCCTTGTGCTTGTCAGGCAAGCGTTTATTTTACTGAGCTATCTCTCCGGCTCCTGTTCGTCTCTTATTTGCACACTACACTAAGTTATCTATTTCTCTGTACCTTGGCAGGCACTGCATTCCAGGAAAACATTTCAAAATATGTTCACTCATTTCTACTTATACTCAGCACCTTGACTACTATTTTCCAGAATGAATATGTAGCGAATGTCTACTTGTTTGTTCAATGAGTGGTTTGTGGAAACAGGGGTTTGCTGTGTAGTTCAGGTGAGGCTTTAAGTAGCAGTAATCCCTAAGTCTTGGCCTCTTGAGTGTTGGGATTACAGGCTGGTACCAGTTGCGGTTGGATAATTAATCTGCATATGTATCCTTCTTTGCTGTAGAACTTTTACTGTTGGTTTCCTTTCTATTTGATTACTTTCTCTCCCCTGCCCACTGCGAGGGCATCTAGCTCCCATTCCTGTACCTCAAGTGCACTGAGAAGTGTGATAGATTTTCAAGACTGAAGAAGCTATTATCAGTGTAGTGTTGCTGTAGTACAAAGGTTGGTCTTCATGTATGGGTATCTGAGATTATTGTTATTTTTCTCTTAGGAACACACTGATCAAAACTTGGTATGTGATACAAATATGCTTGAACCTCATTGAATACAAGATGCCTATCTTCAGGCCTGTAATAAAGTGCAAAAGGATGTTCTTTAATCATTCATACAATACCTCTGTAACTAACTCAATACTTCTTTCATACTCTATCAAGGAAATGATAAACTTTCTGATGGAAATTGTAGAACTGAGCCCAAAATGGGGCACTGTAGGCCTTCTGGTCATTACTGTGACCCTAATTAATGATGGCTTTCTAAAGTGAGAGGTGATTGCTGACACACATAATGCAGAGGGCTCAGTGTGGAAAATGAACAGCAATGAATATTCACTTTGAAACTTGTCTGGCAGCATGCTTAGGTTACAAAACTTGGGGAAGTCTCCTGAATGTGGCTGATAGATGAGATGTCACCGGTAACCCTCACTTCCAATAGTACTTAAGCAATACGTTTGGGAGCATTGCAGAGATTTATGGTGACTGAAAAATGTCCATATTAAAAAAGAAAGAGAAGATCCAGATGATAGCCACTTTTGACCACTATAATTAATAGCTGAATCTTCAGTGGTAACTAATTGAACTGAGGTCAGTGTGTTGCCATGGTAATGTCCTAGCCAAGCAATTTTACCCATTTTCCAGTCTGCTGCCCCTCTGCATAACTGAAGTTATAAAATGTGTTAATTGCAAGATTTGCAAATGATGCAACATCTGGGATCAAATTTACATATAAAGGGAGAAGTTTAATGGAGTTATTAGCATATCTGGTGAACTCCTCAGGTTTTATATTTAATTATGAAGCCTGCGGTTTCACTGACGAAATCCAGTTTTTCACACTACAGGAAAAAAAGTACACAGAGATGTAAGAACCAGCAAGCAACATTTCATTATTTTGGTTTTGAAATACAATGTTCTTAAAAGCAAATATTTATTTTGGTTTTGTCTTATTTGAGAAACAAAGCAAGTAGTAATACTCACTAAATATATAAATAGCTGCATCGTTTGCCTGATATTATATACTAAAATAAAGTTGATCACTAATATATACAGAACACTCTTAAAAATTGCACTAAGAATAAATATTAAATGTAAAATAGTGTAGTCAGTGCACCACTGTAACAAAAATAGAGTTACCCGTGATCTGTGGCTTTCATGTAAGTCTAGGCATATGAGAATTCCTGGAAATATATCAACCCAAGTGAAGAGAACAGAATATATTTATTTTATGTATTAATGAATTCATGCAGAGAGAGATAAATAATAACCTCATAATAATAATAATACCTCTTATGGAAAGTAGAATATACATTGGGTTTGTGTTTGGTATGATTTGGTGTATGTAAAATAAGACAACAGCAATAAAATTTTTGTTATTTGTACATAAACATAAACAACAAAATGATATTATTGTAGTCAGAGCATTCACTATCTATGAGCTCTGAAAAGGACTTTCTCAAATATCCTCACAACATTTGTAATAGGGTGTAAGTATTCTAAACAGGTTTCCATCAACATGCTAGTTATGGAGATGGAGCAACCTTATAAGCCCCATATGTAGAAAACATCAAAAACAAGGAATTGAAAAAGAAACAAAGGCCATGACACTTCACTATGCTGTGAATGTACTACTTGTCATTTTACAAGCATCATTGAGTTTTCTAGTAGAATCTTATGCCCACGGCATATTTTCCTACCCAAATCATGACATTTCACTGTGGTTAGCAGAATGCTGACACAGCTAATTGTCGAAGATGTCCAACCTTAAATTTCATTGTTTGTAGAACAGTTGGTTTACATAAAGCAGACACAAATCATGCTGAAGATTTAAACAGAAAGCAATAAACTCCATCTGTACATCTTAAAATCCTAAATTAAATTGAATATATGTTTCACTACTAATTTTTTATTTTATAAAAAATTTGATCAAATAATAGGAGAGTAATAATAGTTTTACCTGGTGTACCATTACCTTCAAGGTACTTACTCAGACTACAAGGCATAGAGCAAAAAGGTTCTTCACAAAAGAAACTAAAAGATACTGTAACTCAAATCTTTCTTTTCCACAAAGACATCTTCTAATGTAATTATCAACTGTTATATTTAGAATTTAATAAAGAGGAAAACATCTAAACTCAGGATGTGTAGTAAAGTGGAAAGGTAAAAGGCACGAGATGTAATATCCATAGTGCTGGATTCAAATCTCACCTTTACTCTTTTTGACCAAGGCAGGAGGTAGCCCAATATCTTAGTATAGCTTTTCACTGTGAAGTGAGACGGTTAATGCTAACTAACCATGTTGTTACAGAAATTTAGCAATACACATAAAATTCTTAGCAAAAGGCCCAGTACATAATAAGTCACAGATCACGGGTGCCTAATCTCATTGTAATTATCCATTTCTGGGGACAGCTACTACCTCTGATAAGAAGTAACTGAAATTGGTCAGAGGAAGCTTAAACCATAGCTGCCTCATAATTCTGAATTAGTCTGTGGTCTCCTAATGATAGGATAGCCTTTTACTAATAGCCAATGTAATGGAAATGAAGCCACTTTGAAGCCTAACCTACACCCATATTTTTTCTACTACAGTAAATTTGCTCAGTGTTAGGATACATGAAATTCTGCCAGTAATGACATCCTGCCTTTGGTGACAAAAGGTAATATCCTCCCAGGAAGGATATGAACAGATAGTTAGCTGAGGTTAAAAGAAAAGTTGAGAAAATTATGTGTAATAGAAAAGAAAGGCAAAAATGGAAACAGAAATAAGGTTTTATAAGTTTCTACATGGTCCATAATACTTTGAATCCGCATCAAAATAAAGGCAAATCATTCTTAAATGAATGTCAACTTACAAGAGGCAGAAAAAAAAAAATAAAGAGAAATACTATCACCGGATTTGTTTAGATTCAACTACTTTTCAAAAGTTATTTCTACTTTTCATTTTTCTCCTATTATTCTTAAATGTTTTATTTCTCCAAGTGTCTAGTTCACACAAGATAACATATCATTATACTGCAAATCTACCATTATCTTTCAGTCTACATTGAATTGCTGATTATATTTCTCATTTAGGCCTAATTAAATCACCATAATTCATTCATTATGATATTGGTAAATTCTGTTTATGCTAAACCTTGTGTATGCTGAAAACGTTTTTTGACAAAGTCCCTACTGTTATGAGATTAAATCTGCTAGGAGAGAGGCATCACAGTGGCTTCACCAGGCACACCACACTGAACTAGAGTGTGGGAGTTTCTCCCAATGAGAATTTTTGAGTGATCTACTGAACTTAAAAGAGAAAAAAAGGAACTTTTTTCCTATACAAACTAAGCACTAGATCCTTGGCACTTCAGAGGACCATTTGCCATCATGTGTAAATATTTTTTCTGAAAATGGCAGAGAAGTTAGATTGAGAGAAGGAGAGTTACAGATTCCCAATATTTTTAGTGGTTCTATGCATGCATGTATGCATGAAACATCGTTCTTTTCAATTGAAAAGTATGATGCAAACTTCCAATATTTCACCTTTCTTGAACAACGAAAACATTCAAGGTGGGTTTTCATACTTGCAAGAAAAGTACAGCTTTTGACTAGTAAATTATTTTAATTTTTAAGTGTACATATGCAATCAGAAATTGAATCTGCTTAACAAAAGCATTTTGACGACTACATTTATGTTCTAGTGTGCCTGCATGTTTTCACTACATTTTAGTCCCTATTAAAAATTTAAGGTGATCTTTTTCTGTGGTTTTATTTATTTATTTATTTAGGATATTTGGAAACAATCCAAGTGCTCTGAAACAATTATTCCAAATAATAATCCTATGTTAATTCTTACACTATATCTAGGTGTCTTTACAGCCTGAAAAATCATGGTAATTTCAGTGGTTATTTCTGTTCCAGAACTCTGCTTTGACAGTTTGAAGCCACCAGTCTAAACCCCACACCTGGTATATTTGTGGTAAAAATAGAATTTTTGTGAGGAAAGTGAGATGGCTTGGAAGTAGCTGCTGCCGGCTCATACTTTGAAGTTATGAAACTGTCAGGTTTCTGGGCTGTTCACTATTAGAAACAGAATTCAGAGTCACCTTCTTGGGAACACAAGCATTCTCCCAAGAAAAGAGCAAAGAAGACAATGTGCTGCCAGCACTCAGAGTTACAGGACTCATCAGACTATAAAGGCATAAACACAAATGGTGAAACAGTAAGGCAGACCTAGAGCCTGATGCACAGCAAATAGATAAGTGACAGCTGATTGATTAGCTGTGAGGAGAGGCAAGAAGGAAGAACAGGGAAGAATCGTGTTGTCTACTTCAAGGCCAATAGAACTTTTTATTTTTTTCGGTGGACCTAGGGATTGAAGTCAGGCCCTGCGCTTTCCAAGGAAGCCGTTATTCCACTGAGCCATCTCTCCAGCCCAGAACTTTCTACATTTAAACAGAATGTGGTACTGCCAAGGGTCATTGCATTATCCCCTGATAGTCCTGCTGTTGTGGTACCTACCTTGTTTCGCTGGCTATGCTGAACCTCAGTGTCTGATTTGTTCTGGGCTAATAAGCAAATGAATTCATATCACAGTGCAGGGCTGGCTAGAGAGCTCAGTGGATTAAAGCAGCTGCCTATACAGACACAGGTACCAAGATTTGATCCCCTGCATGCAGTGCTGTCCCCACCCCTGGGGCACACTGAGACAGAGATTGAGGACTTGGCACGGTGGCGTACGCCTGTAATCCCAGCATTTGGGAGGCTGAAAACAAGAGGATCACTACCACTCTGATCTGTATAGTAAGACCCTATAGACCCTGCACTAAATACAAAAAAAAAATAATGCATAAATAAATTATGTTACAATGATAATTTTGAAAATATTTGTGAATAAAACTCTTTCTATATCATTATTATACAATTCATAGAGGACAAAAAAAGTCTTAAATCTTTATAAGACAAAGCCTTAAACATTCTTTCCTTCACATTTCCTTTCTGGGACTCCTCATCCTCCACCCAGACAGGCTTTTGTCCATTCCTCCTATATAGCTGACTACAAAAATCCCCTCCAGTCCCTCATCACCCTGATGGAAACAAAAGGAACGCAAAGAGTACAATCATATATTACTCTACCAATAGGCTCAAGGCCATAGTAAAATTCACCTAAACTCATGTGTTTAGTTAAGAATATTTTGTTTTCTTTTTTTTTTTAATTTCAGAACCAGGGATTGAACTCAGATCCTTGTGCTTGCCAGGGGAGCACTTATTCGACTGAGCCATCTCCCCAGCCCTTAGGATATTTTGAGAATTAGACTTGTGTTCTTGCCTCTGTGGGTGAGCCATTGCACTTCAGCTGCAGACTGTGCTTGTGCTCTGCTTTGGGGTGGGAAAGCCTGCCTCACTTTCATTCTGCCTGCTGCTGTCCATGAGGTAGTGAGACACAGCTGGAAGGCTTAAAGGCAGGAAGAGGAGGAGGAGGAAGAAGAGGAGGAGGAGGAGAAGGAGGAGGAAAGGCTTTGCTTCCAGTCATTCCGGGGAGTGTCTTCTCACCAACAGCTGTGACTGAGTTTTGTACCAGCAGCAGAACCCAGTTTCCATTTCCACACTCAGATCCTCCCCAAAAATCTAGTATCAGTCTTGAAACCCAGTCTCCTCAGAGTTCTGAGCCCCATGGGATTCTTAATGATCTCAGAAATCTCAGAATAAGACAAATAGCACTGCCTTCTCTGGATTCTCAGTGTGTGGCGCCTCTTCTTGTTTCAAGCTCAGAAGCACTACCTTGAGCCAAATGGTGGGAGCTTCTCTGAGGCCTGCTCTCCAGCTTTCCCACAGTTTAATATCTCCAGCTTTTTCTCTGCACCATCCCCAGCCTTCGTGGTGGTCATGACTCACCAAATCACTAACTTCATAGACTTGGGTTTCTTCATGTCTTGCCAGTGACATATGTACCAGTTTTATA